>CABHPH010000838.1:33500-52774 GCA_902168325.1 Peromyscus nudipes
TTGAACTCTTTTGTAGGTGGGGCAGCTTCTAGAAACCTCCGTTTTATTTCCCTGTTGGTTCATTTCTCCCAGCAGCGTGTGGAGCTGTTAGGACACAACAGAGTGCTCAGGGTTGAACAAAGACTGCCCCCAAACATGCTCTAGGCCTCTAGGTCCCGGGCGAGGGGACCAAGGGCAGCCTCTAGTGGCCATTTCTAGACATGCTGTCTGGAGTCTGAGAGCCTTAGGAACTGGGGACCTGCTCATTTTGAGTAGGCTAGAGCTGTTGAGTCACAAACAGGAGTTGGCAAGATGAGGTGACATTGTCCTCTGAAAGCCTTTACCAGAGCCATGTGTGGTGCAGATCTGTGATCGCAGCACCAGGAAGCTGGGGTAGGGGAAGTTTTGAGTTCAAGGCTTGGGTCACAGCTGTATAGCAGGATTCCTCCTCAAAAATAAACAAAACACAGTTTTCACCATGAGCCATGTCTGGGTCTTTAGGTAAGAGTCAAGCTAGACCTGTGTTCTGGACAATGTGGGTCCAGAAATCAGGACTTGGCCAGAATCCCAGGTTTTCTTTTTTTTTTTTTTTTTTCTTTCTTTCTTTCTTTCTTTTTTTTCTTTTTTTCTTTTTTTTTCCGAGACAGGGTTTCTCTGTGTAGCTTTGCGCCTTTCCTGGAACTTGCTTTGTAGACCAGGCTGGTCTCAAACTCACAGAGATCCTCCTGCCTCTGCCTCCCGAGTGCTGGGATTAAAGGCGTGCGCCACCACTGCCCAGCTGGAACTCAGTTTCTTAATCTATAAATGTATTCATAGTTCCTGTCCCTCCTTATCCACCCCACAAATTCTGTTAATCTTTCATTTTTTTTTTTAGCCTGAGTTTTCAGGGGCTGCCTCCAATTCCAGTGGCTGGAATTGGGTGGTTGCATTCCTTGCAATTTGTAGAACTCTTTGCATAAACCAGGGAAACGTGTTTGTTGAATGAATCAAAGCAAGCCAATTTGGGTGAGTTGAGAGTGAATCTGTAGCTGATTTGTTTTACTCTTTGCTCTTTTGGGAGTCCACCTTCCAGCTCCCAAATAAATACATGGAGACTTATTCTTACTTATGGATGTCTGGCTCTAGCTTAGCTTATGTCTAGCTAGCTTTTCTTAACGTAAATTATCCCATCTACCTTTTGCCTCTGGGCTTTTACCTTTCTCTATCCTATATACTTTTCTTTACTTCTTACTCCATGGCTAGTTGTGTGGCTGCGTGGCTGGCCCCTGGTGTCCTCCTCTCCTTCTCCTTTTCTTGCTCCTTTCTCCTCTTCTTCTCTCTCCTATTTATTCTCTCTGCCTGCCAGCCCCACCTATCCTTTCCCCTGCCTACCTATTGGCTGTTCAGCTCTTTATTAGACCAATCAGGTGTTTTAGACAGACAAAGTAACATGATTTCACAGAGTTAAACAAATACAACATAAAAGAATGCAACACATATTTGCATCATTAAATATTCCACAGCATGAAAAGAATATAACACATCTTTAACTAATATTCTACAACATGAATCTGAAGTTGAACCTGCCTCATCCACCATAATTTGTTTCCTAAGTTATTTAAAAATAGAATATAAGGCCAGGCATGGTGGCATATGCTCTAATCCCAGCACTCAGGAGGCCAGTGTAGGAAGATCTTTTTGAGTTTGAAGTCAGCCTAGTCTACATAGCTAGTTCCAGGTCATCCCAGGCTAGTGAGATATAGACTTTTTATTTTCTTATAAAAATTTGATATTGTGAAATGCTGTATTGGAAATATTGATCAAATCAGTTTTTTTGTAGCTGGAGTGTTTCTCTCCAGGTCCCGCCAAGCCCCTGCAGTCCTGCAGCCCACTTATAAAGTAATCACTCAGAAGCTCATATTAATTAAACTGCTTGGCTATTAGCTCAGGCCTACCACTGTCTAGCTCTTACACTTAAATTCAGCCCATTTCTATTAATCTATACCTTGCCACGTGGCTCGTGGCTTACCGGTAACGTACATCTTGGTAACTGACATCTTGGTACTCATCGCAGCGGCTGGCAGCATCGTTTCACCCAGCCTTCTTCCACCCAGCATTCTCCTCTCTCCTTGTCCCACCTACACTATCCTTCCTGCCTGGCTACTGGTTAATCAGCATTTTGTTTATCAATCAATCATAGCAACATATATTCACAGCATATAGGACATCCCACAGCAGTTTTTCTCCTTTAATGGGAGATTAAATTCTTGCTCTGTATTTAAAAAATAAGCTGAAGTGGTGGCTCATGTTTGTAAGCTTAGCCTGTGGAAGGCTGAGGCAGGAGGATAGCTGTGAGTTCAAGGTCATCCTGGGCTACAGAGACAGACCTATCTCTTATGTAGTTGTGTGCCTGTTCAGATGCTGGGTACATTTCCTGTATCCCAAGGTGAAGGTGAATTCCTTTGGAACATGTAAGAGTATACCATGATCTTTACATGCCCCCTGTCTTCTCTACACATTCCTTCACATTTCTACATTACAAGCTACCACACACAGAGGATACTACATCCCCGAGGGAAATCTTGTATTATGCTAAATGGTTAGCTTTGCATCTGTCTTTAGCTGTCCACTTGAAGTTTTATCTTGCCTCTTAGTAACCCTATCACTGAGCCTTGCAACCATTCACGTGACTCTGAATCACTCAGAGATCTTGGTAAAATAAAGAGATTTGAGTTGGGAGGGCTGAGATGCTACAATTCTAAGGAGATGCCAGCTGGTGCCAGCTCTGCTGCTCTGGATACTGCACTTTGAGGATGAGGTCATTTAAAATGAAGGACAAAAGGGTTGCAAGAACACCCACTGCCATCAGTGAAAACCAGTCTGGCTGCTGAGGGTGGGGCAAGAGCTTTTCTGGCTGATTCTGGCCAGCTCGTTGTCTGGCCAGTTCACTTTCCCTTTTCTTGCAAGCGTCTTTTGTCTTTCCTGGTTGGAAGGAAACTGAGAAAGCCAGCCAAAAGCCTAGTGGAGACAGGATTTGTGGGTAGCAAATGCTTCTTCAGGTCCTCTGAGCAGAAAGAAACCAAAGGCTACTGTAGCCAGACCTGACCTCCGAACTTTGTGTGCGGGCAATCAGAAACAGAGCCTAAGCCAAGGCTTGTCTTGAGCGCTTGGCTTTCTTTTCCCAGTGTGACAGAGAGATGGCACACATCCACATCTGCAGGAACTTCAGCCCCATTCCTCCTTTACTTGCATTTGTGACCTCTACCAGGGCGTCTTTATTGCAGCACCATTGACATTGGGGCTGCAGAGTATTCGCTGTGCACAAGGCAGGGTGTCTGTACATGACAGGCTGTTTAGCATCATCCATGGACTCTTTCCACAAAATGCTGGTAGCACTTCTAAGTTGTGACAGCCAAATATTCAAACATGGCACAGATGTGAACGTGTGTGTGTGTGTGTGTGTGTGTGTGTGTGTGTGTAATTGCCCCTGGCTATGAACCAGTGGTATAGAATGAGGCAGGGAAGAGCCGTTCAGTTCTATCACAAGTCTGTCTTTCCCAATTTTACCTACTCATCTTTCTAAATTCCATCAGATTTTCTGCTTCCTTAGTTGGATTTAAAAAAAATTTTACTTGTGTATGGGTGTTTTGCGTGCATATATGTGTGTATACCACAAGTGTGCCTGGTGCCTAGGGAAGTCAGAAGAGGAAGTTGGATCTCCTGAAACTGGGGTTGTGAGCCTCCATGTGGGTGCTGGGAACTGAACCCATGTCCTCTGAACGAGCAACGGGTGCTTTTAATCACTCAGCCATCTTTCCAGCCCCCTTTAGTGGTGATATTTCTAAGTGGTAAAGTACCATATGAAATTTACAAATAAGTAAAGCAAAGACATACAGGTTTGTATTTATACTTGCTCTAATTGTTTAGTTCTGGATACTAGAGACAGTGGGTTGAAAATGGTTCTAAGAAGAACTGGCAGGGGTGTGGGTGTAGATAATGGAGGTGCCAATATGTTTGCTGTGTTTTTTTTGTTTGTTTTATAAACCACGGTTTGCCATCTTTCCTTGCACCTCTCTGTTCATCTTGCTTTTGATGGGGTGGTGGCCATAGTCTAATGAAATATATTTTGGCTTTACTTGAATCCCAGTTATACCATTTAGTAAACATGACCTTGAAGGAGTGAATCTATTTACCCCCGCCCCCCCACTCCAGCTTAGAACATGCATGAGCTCTTTATTCCTAGATGGCTATAAAAGTGTAAAGGTTAAGTAGGGTGGTGGTGACACATGCCTTTAATTCCAGCACACGGGAGGCAGAAGCAGGTGGATCTCTGTGAGTTCTAGGACAGCCTGGTCTACAGAGCAAGTTCCAGGACAGCCAAGGCTACACAGAGAAACCCTGTCTCAAAATTAAAAAAAAAAAAGATATAAAGATTAAAGAAGATAAAATGAAAATTATCTAAATAATATTTGACTTATAGACAGTGTTTGATCATTGATGTGTATTTATACAATCTTTTTTGTTTTGCTCTGGTTGTTTTTTTGAGACAGGATCTCATGTAGCTCAAGCTGGTATCAAACTTAGTACGTAGATGAGGATGACCCTGAACTCCTGATCTTCCTGCTTCCGCCTCCCAGATGCTGGAATTCCAGGCACACTCTGCCACACCAGGTTATATAATCATTCTTTACTCATCCAATAAATTATTGGCCTGATTGTTGGGGTGGAGAATATGGCCTTAACTGATTACTTGGGCAATTTCCGACTATGAAAATATGTATAGAAGGAAGTGATAAAAAGCTAAGAGGATTGAACCGAGCATCTCAGAGTGTAGGCAGACATGGAAGCCTTCAAACTAGCCCTGCAGAAGGGAGAATCTGGAAGAAGGAAAAGGATACCATGTTTGAGGAGATGACTCATCGGGAAACTCCATTTCAGTTCTTGGTGAGGTCCCTGTTCCAGCATCATGAGTAGCAGCTGGGCGTTTGTCAGATATGAAATCAGCATCCCACACTTGATCTTCAGGCAGGGTAGCCAGGCCCTCCATGAGTTTGGTTTTGGTAGGCTTGTTTCTTATAAGTGATGGATTTTAAAATCTGTAGCAGAGAAGAAACAGCAAAGAAGGGGTGAACTAGCCAATTTGAAGTGGGACTAATAAAAGCAGAAATCAGGTGACAATTGATAGAGGATGGTAAAGCCCAAATATTGAGCACAGATAGATTTGTGCTCTCTTTAATGTAGGTGTGGGACAAATAGCCACAGACTCCCTTAATGTCTTGTGGTTTATTATTTAACATTTTAAAAGTAGATATGTGTAATGTTGGCTTACAAGCCTCAAGCCAATTTTAAACTTTATTTCACGTTTTCTATTTAAAACTGCAATAAACTTCAGAAAGGTTTAAAAAAAAAACCATACATTTAATGTTTTTAAAAAGTGTCTGTGTGTCTGTGTATGCATGAGTACAGATGCCTGAGAAGTCTAGCAGATGGTCTAGGATCCCCTGAAGCTGGGGTGACAGGCAGTTGCGAGCTACCCGATGAGGGTTCTGGGCACTGAACTAGGGTCCTCTGCTAGAGCAAACCCCACTCTTAACTGCTTAGCCAAAACACGTACTTCAAGTCAATCAAATTTGAGTGCTTTAAGGAGTCAGTTCTACTTGCTTGGGAGTTTTACTTCATGGCATGCTTCCTGGGAGGAAAGAAACTGTTCAATGAGGCGTCACAGTAATTAAGAGGTCAAGAGCCATGCTGCATGCTTCATCCTATTGGAGCACACTGTAAGAATTCAATGAGACATACTGCCTGATTATGCTGCTCAGTAGGTGTTGTCAAGGAAATGGAGGGAGCTCAATTGTGTTGGGCCATCATGCTGTTCCCACCCTAACCAATCATGGCTTCTATCTTCAAAGCCAAGCATCCCCTGCTGTTTTTTTTTTTTTTCTGTGTTGTTTGCCTTTAGAGAAAACACAAATCTATGCTAAAAGGGCAACTTGGCTGAAAGTGTTTGTTTCCTTCCCATAAAACTGAACTCACCTGGGGCTCTCTTCAGGAAATAGTCATAACTATGATTCTTCAGGAGCTAGAGGGAATTTCATCCCCTGTTAGCTACTATGAAAGTCAGAGCAGTAAGCATAAGGATCTACTGTGGGCTCATTAGGGAAGCCCTGTTAAGTTTTTTTTTTTGTTGTTTTTGTTTTTTTAGTCTCTCATCTATATGTGTGTGTGTGTGTGTGTGTGTGTGTGTGTGTGTGTGTGTGTGTGTGTTAGGTTGACTTTGGGAATCATCCTCAGTTCGCCTTAGTGTCTCTCAATCAAACCAAGAGTTCTCAGATATGGCTAATCTTGTTAGCCGGCTTGCTCTGGGAATTCTGTCTCCACATTTCTAAGACTGGAAATATAGGAAGGCTGCCATTCCCATCTGGCATTTATGTGGGTTCTGGGGATAGGAACTCTGGTCCTGATGCTTGCACATAACCACCACGCTATCTCACCAATCCCCCAGTGAGTTCTAGAGCATGCTCATAGACTAGCAGCATCAGTTATCATCTAAGAGTTTCTCAGAGATGCAAATTTTTGATACTCTTCAGACTCCATTTAAATGACACAGGGCTGGAGAAATGACTCAGCCGTTATGTGCATTTGCTGCTCTTACAGAGGACCAAAGTCTGGTTCCCAGCACCCACAGGCAGCTCACAATCTCCTGGAACTTCAGTTCCAGAGGATCTAACTTGGAACACCCCCTGCTAGTTTTTTTTTTTTTCTGTATTGTTTGCCTTGCTAACTAAACATGGATGGTGCCTATTACAGGGATAAAACCCTGAAGGCAGTATATGTAGATCTTTTCTCTTGGGCTTGAGTAGGTTCTTAAAGAAGTACCAGACATGTGAGAATAATCTCTAACAGAATAGACTGAGGTAAAGCAAACTAACAAAACCCAAAAGCTGGCATAGTTGTGCATGTCTTTAACCCCAGTACTTGGGAGGCAGAGGTAGACAGAGCTCTGTGAGTTCTAGGGCAGCCTGGTCTACATAGTGAGTTCTAGGTCTACTAGAGCTACATAGCGAAGATCTAAGGAAGGATGATGCTGTAAACATAGAAATGGAAAATAGAATATGAATATAAAAAAGAGTAAGTTCAGTATATCTGATGCCCAAGTTATTTGAATTTCTAGAATGAGAGTACAGAAAAGTCATAGAATAAGAAATTACCAATAATTCAAGAAATTTCTCTGAACTGAAAGACATGAGTTGCCAGATTGGGAAAGGTCTATTTAGTGTACAGTAAAATTGGTAAAAACAGACTTGCAGACTTTCCACAGAACCATAAATGTGACCTCCAACTTCCAGTGAAAGTGGGAAGAAAAACATCAGGATGAAGAACAAAATGGCTTTGGACTCTTCAAACAACTCAGTAGGCAAGAAGTGTTTCTAGGTGGAGTGAGATGGCTCTGTGGGCAAAGGCCCTTGCCTCCAAGTCTGATGACTCAAGCTCAATTCTTGGGACCCATATGGTAGAAGAATAGAACTGACTCCCCTAAGTCTTCTTCTGACCACACGAGCACAATGGCACTCACATACCCATATACATATGCAGACATACATATAAAATAAACTCAGTGTAAAAAGAAAATACTGCACTTCTATAAACTTGAAGAAAATTATATCCATTCCATAACTCTACAACTAAGCCATCATATCACTTTGAGGGATGAAAAATATTTCCAAGCATGTAGACTATAAAGATCTGTCTCATGCAATATCCCCCCGCCCTTTTTTTTTCAAACCATGCTAAGTAGAAAGTGTTCTACCAAAAATGAGAGAACAAACAAAGAAAGAAGACAAAACATGACACAAGAATTTGGAGGATTTGTTGTAGAATATTATTTTAAGATGTGTTACATTTGTTTATGTTGTGGAACATTTGCTTAATGATACAAAAATGTGTTGCTTTTTTTTTTTTTTTTAGGTTTTTTGAGACAGGGTTTCTCTGTGTAGTTTTGGTGCCTGTCCTGGATCTCTCTCTGTAGACCAGGCTGGCCTCGAACTCACAGAGATCCTTCTGGTTCTGCCTCCCAAGTGCTGGGATCAAAGGTGTGAGCCACCGCCGCCTAGCGAGTAGCATTCTTTTATGTTGCATTTGTTTAACTCCTTGAAGCTGTGTTACTGTGCCTATCTAAAACACCTGATTGGTCTAATAAAGAGCTGAATGGCCAATAGTGAAGCAGGAGAAAGGGTAGGCAGGGCTAGCAGGAAGAGAGAATAAATAGGAGAAATCTGGGAGGAGAAAAAGAAATAGCAAGAGAGCAAGGAGAGGAGAGATCTAGGAGGAGAGAAGGAGGAGTACATCATTGGGTCAGCCACCCATCTGCACAACCAGCAGCAGAGTAAGAAAGAAAGGGATACAGAAATAGAGAAAGGTAAAAGCCCAGAGGCAGAAGGTAGATGAGGTAATTTAAAGTTAAGAAAAGTTGACAAGAAACAAGCCAAGCTAAGGTCAGGCATTTATAATTAAGAATAAGCCTCTGTGTATGATTTATTTGGGAGCTGGCTGGCAGGCCCCCAAAAGAGCAAAAGCAATCAACAACAAGGTTTGGATAGAAAAGATGAGAGAAGGTCCCTGGAGCATGGGAAAGAAGATTCCAGAAAGGAGCTGTGCTCACACTTCTGCCAAGGTATAACCTGAAGAGTGCACACCACCAGGGACAGACTGAGGGCCATCACCAGTCACTTCAACACTGGCGTTTACTTCACTTTCAACTTGAAGACAGGATGTTTGAATTTTATATTATTTTACCTTTTTTTTAATTAAAAAATCATTTTATTATTTTATGTGAATGGGTGTTTTGTTTGCATATATGTCTGTGCTGGAGGAGGTCAGAAGAAGGTATCGGTTCCCCTAAGACTGTTGTTACAGACAGTTGTGAGCCACTATGCAGGTGCTGGAAATCAAACTCAAGTCCTCTAAAAGACTGGCAAGTGCTCTTCATTGTTGCCTTAGTTAGGGTTTCTATCGCCGTGAAGAGACACCATGACCATGGCAACTCTTACAGAGAAAACATTTAATTGGGGTGGCTCACTTACAGTTTCAGAGGTTCAGTCCATTATCATCATGGTGGGACATGGCAGCGTATAGGCAGATATGGTGCTGGAGAAGTAGCTGAGAGTCCTACATCTTACAAACAACAGGAAGTAGTCTGTGACACAAGGGGCAGCTTGAGCATAGGCAAACTCAAAGCCCACTACCACAGTGACACATTTTCTCCAACAAGGCCACACTTCCTAATAGTGCCATTCCCTTTGGGGGGCATTTTCTTTCAAACCACCACAACTGTCGAGCCAGCTCTTCAGCTCCCATATTATTTTCTTAATTCAGCTTGATTTGAACAGATAGCGATGTACTTGCTTCATACATTGCTGCTTAGATCTGTTGGTCACATTCAGATTACCCAAAAGGATTTTTGTATTTTCACTTACCCTTGCGGGCTAGAGGATGAGGGCATGGGTCACAGTGGGTTTATTTTGTTTTGTTTTCTAGACAGGGTCTCTCAGACTAGCTTTGATTGGCCTGAGATACACTCTATAGACCAAGCTGACCTCAAATTCACAGAGATCTACCTGTCTTTGTCTCCCAAATGCTAGTATTAAAGCCTGCACCACCATGCTCAGCTTAATTTCAATTTGTATTCTTTATTATAATAATTATTGCAAAGTGTGCTGTGATGTGCATGTGGAGGTCAGAAGACAATGTTACCAATTGGTTCTCTCCTCTGGAGTTATGTGGGGCTGAGGGATTGAACTAAGGTCATCAGTCTTTCTTGGAAGCTACCTTTACCCACTGAGCCAGGATGGGTTTAGAAGCAGCAACTCATCAGTCCAGGCCACATGTGAGACATCCTTTTTTCCAGTCCACTCTGTAGTCCAGCTTGAAGCCGTGGCAATCTCTTTGTTGCTGAGAACTCCCTGACATATCTTGGCCCTACTACTTCTGCAGGAGCACTCTCCTAAGCACTGAGGGAAGCTGATGCCAGGTTGTGACTTGGAGGCCACCTTCTCTGTTCAGCTTAGTTTTTCTTAGGATCTTTCACCTAGGCGTGGTGATAGCCAAGTGGGGATGTTGTGAGTAGATGTCATGTGTGACAATCACTGTAATTATTTTATATGTGTATGTGTGTCCATGGATGTGTGAGCATGTAGGTCTACACAGGTACGGTCCTTCATTGCTCTCCACCTTATGTTTTGAGACAGGGTCTTTTACTGAACCCAGAGCTCAGTAATACAGTTAGGCTGGCTGGTCAGTGAAGTCCAGGGATCTCAATGTCTCTGTTTCCTCAGCAGAGGTTGCAGGCTTGTGCTGCCATGCCTGTTTTTTTATGTGCTCCCTGGGAACGGAACTCTGCTTCTCATGCTTGCAGGACAAGCACTTTATTGACGGAGCCATCTCACCAAGCAACAATGACTCCTTTTTCTTTTTAATGTAAGGGAATATTCAACATTAAAGACAGTGCAGTGACTAATTCTCTGGAGAGTGAGGTGAGCTTGGAAGTGACTTGTCAGGCGCGTTTCAATCTGGGTGGGTGGGTGCACTGTTTAATATAATTATCATTTTAAAAAATGCACATATGGTTCCTATACTGCTCTGTATGTGGAAACAAGCCCTGGAATTATGCAATAGGTGGGTATTCTGGAGTAGATGCCTGAGTCATGCCTGAGTCTTACGTGGAAGACCCAAGGTAGAATTATTTTGATGCTGACGGAGAGAAGGAACCTCCCAACCACTTAGGTATTAAATTCTCCAAAGAAGTGTTTTCCTGACTTGCAGCAGCCTGCTTCTCAGGAGTTGAGTCATGGGAAACATGAGAAAAGATGTGGCTAATTTTCAACCAACCGATGGGCAGTTCATTGTTCTCTACCTTAATTCAGATATTATAGGGGTGTGGGGGAAAGTGGGGAAAGCCCCTAATTATAGGCAGCTACTGATTCATAACTGTACTCTGCTCAGGGTCATTTCCTCTACAAAGAAAATATGCCGTATCTTTGCCTAGTGGTGTGGCGGTGGTGGTGCGTGCTGTTTATTAACTCCCTAGATTATCTGATATGACTTCTAGTTGAAGGCTTGGGCCTTTTGAGACTCTTCCTAGGTCAGCTGCAGCTATACACAGACAGCTAGATGATTTTAGCCGATACACTCAGCTTGTGGCCATGGCTTTGCAGTACCCAGTTCTTGTGGGATTCAAACTACCTACTGTGGTCAGCAGAAACTGAACAGAGTCTGGGAGCTAACCACTGAACTAGTCCAGACTCCACAGGTAACAAGTGGCAGAAACCCAGTGCATCAGTTTAAACAGGAAAGTAAGTTTATGGGCTCTCTTATCTGCATAGCACTGAAGGGGATCCAGGTAGAGTTGGATACTAATATAGAATAGAGTAATGGTATTCTATTATCATCACCAGAAGCACTTTCTGACTTTCTTTCAGACAATTTTCCCCAATGGGTGGTCTGGAACAGCTAAAAGCTTGTATTTTACCTGCTTATCAATTTCATTCCAAAAAGAACTCTTGGGATACAGTGGGGTGGCTTGATACCATAGTGCTTGTTTATCATATGTGGGGGCCTGTGTTCCATCCCCAACAACAACAACACATGCACTAAACTAAACAATTTCTCAATAATTCAGTGAAAGTCTAAGGTTTTTGACTAGGGTAATAAGGCAGCCTCACCAACAGAAGAAAGTAGATTGTACTGTATTAGTTATTTGCATATTAAAATAACTCGTATTTTACTCAAAATTTCTCAAAAAAATCAAATTTTTTTTTTGAGAGAAATTTTTTTGGCCTTGAACTCCCTATATAGCTGGGTATGAACTTGCACTCTTTTTTTTTAAACCACCGCCCGGCTGTTTATGGTGTATGTATGCAGGTTTGCAATCCCTATGTGAGAATGTGGAGGCCAGAAGTCAATATCAGATGTCTTCCTCTATTGTTTTCCTCCCTTTAAAAAAGTATTTAATTTTTATTTATGGGTGTGTATGTATGCCAGAAGCTAGAAGAGGGCATTGCAGTTGTGAGCTGTCCAACATGGGTGTGGACACTGAACTGAGGTTTCCTGGAAGAGCGTGAAGTTCTCTTATGTGCTGATCCATCTCTCCAGTCCTGCCACCTTGTATTTTGAAACAAGGTCTCTCACTGAACCCAGAACTCAACATTTCAGCTGGATTAGCTGCAGCAAGCCTCCAGGGCCTGCCAGTCTCTGAGCCCCAGTGCTGGGGTTATAGACATGTACTTGTTATAGAATATTATTTTAAGATGTGTTACATTTGTTTATGCTGTGGAGCATTTGTTTAATGATGCAAAGATGTGTTGCATTCTTTTATGTTGGTTTTGTTTAACTTTATGGAGCTGTGTTACTTTGCCTGTCTAAAACATCTGATTGGTCTAATTAAGAACTGAAAGGCCAATAGCAAGGCAGGAGAAAGGATAGGCAGGGCTGGCAGGTAGAGAGAATAAATAGAAGGAGAAAAAGAGGAATCGGGAGGCAAGAGGGATTGAGGTATGAGAAAAGAAGGAGAAAGGACACCAGTGGCCAGCCACCCAGCTACACAGCCAGACATGGAGTAAGAAGTAAAGAAAGATATACAGAAATAGAGAAAGGTAAAAGCCCAGAGGCAAAAGGTAGACAGGCTAATTTAAGTTAAGAAAAATTGGGTAGAAAGAAGCCAAGCAAAAGCCGGGTGTTTATAAGTAATAAACTTATAAACTTATAAGCCTCCGTATGATTTATTTGGGAGCTGGTTGGAGGGCCCCTCAAAGAGCCAAAGAATAAAGAGTAAAAGAACCAACTATGTGTACTACTACCCCTGGGTTTTCTGGGTGCTAGGGATCCCAAGCCAGATCCTTGTGTGCAGCAGACAGTTTACCCACAGACCCATCTTCCATAACTAATTTTCAAATGTCACTATGTTTGAAAGGATAGATTATATATCTTATTTATGACAGCAATCATTATTTTCTGACCTAGATGTATTTCCATACTTAATGAAAATACACTTTAAAAAGTCCAGATTTCTAATTTAAATCAGTAAGTCTTTATTTTTTTTTAATGTACTATTGTTGTTATTATTACTACTATTTTGAGGCAAGGTCTTGCTCTGTAGCCCAGGCCTCAAATTTACTACGCAGCCTAGGGTGGTCTCGGTCTCACTCAGCGTTTTGAATGCAGAGTGTGCAGATGTGTCCCAGTATGCAGGTAATAAAGTCCTCACGTTTCATACATTTTTTGTTGCTAGGGATCAAACCCAGGGCTCTGCACATGTCAGGCAAGTGTGTTAGCATGGAGCTTTTCCCAGCCCTTCTGTCTTTATATTCCACAGAAAGACAACTAAGCTAGAGAAACCTACTTCCCATAGGTTTTAGAGCATAAATTAATCAGACTTGGAGCCTTCAGTTCAGCCTTGACAACTTGTGTAAAGTTTTCATATAGCACAAAGTTGGCCCATTCACTCTCCTTACCCAAGGGATTTCTAACAGTACTTGGAAAAAGAATGTGCTTTTAGGTCTAGGACTTTGTTCCAAAGTTTCTCTCTTATTAAAGACACTCTTATGATTTCATACTGGGATATATAAGGTATATGATTTCTTCTCACTGTGGAGGGGCGAGATCTACTCTGGAGATGCACTCTTTTTTTTTTTTTTTTTTTTATTCTGACTCTGCCCTTTATTGGCTTTGTGGCTTTGTCAGTCACTTAGAGCTTCTCTATGCTCCCATTTCCTCATCTGCACAAGCTTCTTACACCCCCACAGCCTGCACAAACTGAGGACGGTGCCTAGCACACAGTGAGCTCTTTATGACTATGTGCTACCATCGTTATTTGAAAAGCTCTCTGAGTGCATAACCACAGGCCTGTTTTACTTCTGATTCAGATGAAGCTCAGAGGGCAGAGGGCAGCTGCCCAGAGCTAAGCAGCTTATTAAAAGTAGAATAGAAATAGATGAGAGGAAGCCAAAGCACTTTTCTCTTTAGATAGTTATCAAACCACGCTTCGCTGCAGACTCTGGGCTTGGGTATGGCCAGAGATCAAAGGCCCTCTTATGTGTAGTGACATTTCTGAGCACAGGGCTGAGTTATAAAACTCTTGAATGGAAGGCTTTGGCACTTGGAGCACAGCTTGGGATGGAAGGGAGGGTTTTTATGGAGGCGATTCACGGAACTGCTGAGGCTGGTGGAGAATCCAGACTGTTATGACTCATTTGTCTTTTTATTGCTCGGGACCAAGAGCTCTTGTTTCCTTTTAAGTCCCTCTGTGGAGCTGAGCTCCAGCTAAGGCCAAGATAACTCTTTCAGAAAGACAGTGTGGCTTCAGTGACTGTGCACAGGAATAGAGCACTGTGGGGCCCAGGGTCAAGTGTACCGGACAAGCACAGGGAGGTTTTTTAAAATTTTGTTTTGTTTTAACCAGGGGGCAGAATTTCTTTTGGAAACCAGAACATCTTTTAAGTCTTTAGCTTTAGACAAGCTTTCCTTTTCTTCTGTTTACCACTTTCCTTCTATGAAAGCCTAAGCCAAATTGGATTGTGCTGCAAAGAGAGAGGAGGAATGAATATGGCTGGGGTGTCTCAACGGGACCGGGGAAAGCAGAAGAGGTCATTTGGAGTCCAGTTTGCTTGAGGTCCTGCTAGGCCTCCTGGAAGAAACTGTGGAAGGACTTTTGGACTAGAGGGTGAGACCTAGTAAGACAGGCAGTCCTCTGAGAGTTTCCAGTAACCCCCAACTCCTGGTACTGAATCCTCTGTGTGGTCTCCTTCCTGTGCTTGAGCTAGAACTCCGAGACCTGCTTTTCATGAATACGTTGAGACCATAGGGATATCGGTTCCATGATTCGGTCACAAAAGCTGTGATTTCTACCTCGTTAGGTCTCCCTCGCCTGCCACCACGGTCCCATTCTTGTTCTTGCCTGTGTTTGCTTGTGCGCTCTGATGAAGGTAGCTGCCATGTTGGAGAGGCTTGATGAGAGGAGCCACTGATGGCTTCTGGTCAACATATACCGAAACCCTGTGACCTTCAACCCAGCAGTACCCAGGTCCTGAATCCTGTCAGCAACTGTGAGGGGAGTTTAGAAGTGCATCCGTCCTGTCTCAGTTGGACTTTGAGTTGATGGAAGTCCAGGCTGTCACTTCGATTCTGTCTTCTTGGGAGCCACGAAACAGAGGCCCCCAATTAAGTGGTGTCTGAATTTCTGATACCCGCCCCCTCCTGCAACTATTCGAATAATAAATGTGTTGTTGCTTTAATCTGGTAAATTGGGGTAATTTTTATTCCAGCATTAGAGAAATAAATGCATGAGGCAAATAGAATTTCAGATCTTATATCAAGAGATAAACAAAGATGTCCTCCAAATTCGGGGGTTTTCGATACTGTTAATGAGTTTGGTCCTTGCTGTGAAGAACGAGACCATTCAGATCCAAGGAAAAATGGCTGTTGGTTTCTGAGGTGCCCAAGATAATGTTAATTATGGCCTGTAACATGGTACCTAAGACCCAGAGGAAGAGCTCGCACCGAAGCCAGGTTTTAGTTGAGGATCCTAACCAGGAGCTAAGGTTGCTGATGGGGAGAAAAGTCCTTGGTAAAGAGGAAGCATGAGGAGTGGAGCGGGAGGGGCTCATCTTCATTTACAGTAGTTTTCATTTCACACTGGGGCTATGTGGGGTCAGGAGGAGGGCAACCACAAAGAAAGAAAAGTCATACCTTGGCAAATAAAAAGAATTTAGACAAGCCGGGCGGTGGTGGCGCACGCCTTTAAACCCAGTACTCGGAAAGCAGAGCCAGGCGGATCTTTGTGAGTTCGAGGCCAGCCTGGTCTCCAAAGCGAGTTCCAGGACAGGCACCAAAACTACACAGAGAAACCCCGTCTCGAAAAACCAAAAAAAGAATTTAGACGAATAATGCTCAATATGGAAAATTTGATTGTGTACAAAGATAAAATAAAAAAAGACCATACATAATCCTAGTATCAGAAGGAATGGTGTTAACTTTTAAAAAAAATTTTTTTTTTTGTGGGGGTGCTGAGATGCCTTAGCAGGTAAAGGCAGTTGCCACCAAGCTGCAAGACTTGAGTATAATCTCCAGGACCCACAAGTGTAAGGAGAGAATTTACACTCACATGTTGTCTTCTGATCTCCATGTACATGGCCTGTGGTCACACGCACAGATAAAATAAATAAATTAAAAAGTGTAATAAAATTTTTGCCAGGCAGCGGTGGCATACTCCTTTAATTCCAGCACGTGGGAGGCAGACTCAGGTGGATCTCTGAGTTTGAGGACAGCCTGGTCTACAGAGTGAGTTCCAGAACAGTCAAGGCTACACAGAAAAATCCTGTCTCCACCCCTATGAAAGTAAAATATTTTCACCTTCAACATATGTTTAATTTTTGTTTATTTTGCTTATTTTTTTGAGACATGGTCTCATTATATAGGTCAGGCAGGCCTCAAACTCAAAATCCCGCCGCCTTTTCCTCTGCTGGGATCACAAACATCATGCCTGGCTTCAATGTGTGTACTGTCTAGTTTTGTGTGTCAACTTGACACAGAGTCATCAGAGAGGAAGGAGCCTCAGTTGAGGAAATGTCTCCAGCTGTGAGGCATTTTCTCATTTAGTGACCAAATGGGGAGGGCCCAGCCTGTTGTGGGTAGTGTCATCCTTGGGCTGGTGGTCCTGGGTTCTTTAAGAAAGCAGGCTGAGCAAGCCATGGGGAAGCAAGCCATGGGAAGCAAGTCAATAAGCAGCTCTTCTCCATGGCCTTTGCATCAGCTCCTGCCTCCAGGATCTTACTCTGTTTGAGTTCCTGTCCTGACTTCCTTCAATGATGAACAGCAATGTGGAAGTGTAAGCCTAATAAGCCCTTTCCTCCTTAACTTGCTTTTTGGTCATGGTGTTTTGTTACAGCAATAGAAACTATAAATAAGACAGTGTGTATTTTTAAAAATTGTATATACAATTTTGCTTTAATTAAAATTTAAATTATTTAATAATTCAATCATACAGAAAATAAGTTGTCACTAAGTACAGTGTTTGGACTGAGTTTCGTACAGAGTTCTCAAAACATGTATTTTTCTCCCACATAAAATCCACCTGTAGGTGGGCATTCCAGATAGAGTTCAGCAGTTCTTAACCAGCCTCATTATGGCCCTTCTTTTTTTTTTTTTTCTGGAGCTGAGGACCGAACCCAGAGCTAGGCAAGTGCTCTACCACTGAGCTAAATCCCCAACCCACCACTGAGCTAAATCCCCAATCCCATGGCCCTTCTTTTTATTTCTTTCATCTTCTCCTACTGGGTTACCTCTACATTTACAAAATGGCTGGAGTTCCAGAAATCACATCTACACCCTACAACACAGGAATGCCTCTTTCTCTTGAAAGATGTCTTAGGAAGTTTCACATAACACTTTCATCCAAGTTTTCTTGGTTCCTATTTAGTCCGATGGCCACATTTAACTGCACAGAAGGTAACAAATAAAGTATTTTATTAATCACAATGAGATTCTTAGCTAAAATCTTTGCCATGCCATGAATTAGTAATTGGGTTTTAGTTTGTGTGTTTGTTTGACTGGCTCAAGTTGTCCTGGAACTTACTACGTAGGTCATACTAGCCTAGAATCCGTGATCCTGCCTACACCTTTGAGCCCTGGGATTACAGGTGAGTGCCACCATGGCTAGACACCAACCAGATCCAATGTTTCACTAAATAGAATCTCTCTGAAACATTTAAATTAATAAATGAAAAATGAAAGATCTATGTATATATGTATATCCATTTTCCCTGAGGACATAGAAGAAGCTGGAAGTGAATTATCTCTACTTGATGAGAAAATTTCCCAGCCTACTGGGAAAGCTGCCAGCCCTGGGCAGGTGGTCCTGAGTCCTTAAAGAAAGCAAACTAAGCAAGCCTTGGTGAGAGAGCCAGTAAGCAGCATTCCTCCATGGCTTCCACTTCAAGGTTCCTGCTTTGTGTTCCTGCCCTGACTTCCCTCAGTGACAGACTGTTCCATGGGAGTGTAACATGAGAGAAACCCTTTTGTCAGCAAGGTGCTTTTGGCCAGTGTTTTACCAAGTAAATCAAGACACTGAATATTGGTACATGTAGAGACCAGAAGAGAGCATCGGATCTCCTGGAGTTACAGACTGTTGTGAACTGCTGGACTTGGGTGCTGGGAACTGAAGATGGATCCTCTGGAAGAGGAGAAAGTGACTTTAACCACTGAGCAATCTTTTCAAACCCCATGCCACCATCCCAACCTTGAGCTTCTGATCTTCCTGCCTCTGCCTCCCAAGTGCTGGGATTACAAGCACGTGCCACCAGGAAGTTTAGGAGACGGAAGTCTCCTTTAGGAAGTCTAGGAGACCCAAGGATAGATTTCAGGGCTGTGGCTGCTTCCCATGTTCCTAGTGCACTTGAGCGACACCTCTGGCTGTATTAGGTATGAGCCAGGGGGCTCGAGAGGATGAGAGGGTCTGCCCAACCCAGACAGCACAGCTGAGTGCGGTGAGCCGAGGCCTCTCAAGGCAAAGAAGAGAAGCTATTAAAGTGGAGACAGCTCTGACAGATTACTGACTCCACTCCAGGCTCTGGACCAGCACAAACCCCAGGGAAGATGAGAGTCCATGAGTTCAAGTGCATGCCTGCCTCGTGCAGATACCTGACACTCCAGTTTTCAAAGACCCTGAGAGATGCTGCTCCAATGCTTCATAGTGTTTTGCCACGGCTGTATAATTCTATTTGCCCCTGCGTATTTTAATTCTATTACTGTTTTCCTTTCTTGTCTTATTTTCTGTTTCCTCAATTTCCTCTCTATCATAGTTAAGTATTCAGTAGTATTTGTAGTGGTTTGAAAGAAAATAGTCCCCAAAGGGAGTGACACTAATGGGCGGTGTGGCCTTGTTGGAGGAAGTGTGCCACCATGGAGGTGGGCTTTGAGGACTCTGATATACTCACACCCAGACCACTTTCTGTTGCCTGTGGGATCAAGCTGTAGTTTCTTCTCCACCCTCAACTCCTTCTTCAGCACCATGTCTGCCTGCATGCTGTCATGTCCCACCATAATGATAACAGACTAAACCTCTGAAACTGTGAGCCACCCAATTAAATGTTTTCCTTTATAAGAGTTGCCGTGGTCATGGTGTCTCTTCACAGCACTAGAAACCCTGACTAAGACAGTATTTTAACTTTGTTATTTGCTTTTTTTATTTGTTTTTTGAATTTATTTTATTTTATTTTACAATATAATTCAACTTTACATATCAGCCATAGATTCCCCCGTTCTCCCCC
>CABHPH010000839.1:4228-39913 GCA_902168325.1 Peromyscus nudipes
AAAAAAAAAAAAAAAAAAAAGATGATGTTAGACATCAGAAATGATAAAGGCTACAGTTATAGCTGAATAAACTGAATTAGACTATTGTTCCTGAACAGAGACCCATTTACGTTTGATGTGGAGTCCTTCTTGCCTGGTTCTCCATAATTTGTCTCTTCATTTAAGTTCCTACCCAGAGTAGTGTGCCCACTTCACTCACATTTTATTTTACTGATAATGAATCATAAATTTATTGTAAAGCAATGCTTTGGTATATATATAATTTTACCATTTATTAAAGATTAAAAAAACAAATTTGCTTTAATCCCAGCACTTGGGAGGCAGAGGCAGGCAGATCTCTGTGAGTTCGAGGCCAGCCTGGGCTACAGAGTGAGATCCAGGAAAGGCGCAAAGCTACACAGAGAAACCCTGTCTCGAAAAACAAACAAAAAAAAATTTTGCATGGTAATGAGATGGGTGTGATCATTTATTTTTACACAAAGATTTAAATCTTGACCATATATTTAATACTGTGGGACACAGCATTTTTCATTATTTCTGCGTTTTTCATGATTATTTGCTTTGGTTTTTTTAAAATTTTTTTTCTTGCAGTATATTCTGATCACCGCTTCTCCCAGATCCTCCCCACTTCCCCAGCCTTCCAACTCCATGCCTACTTTACCTTGTAAGGAAAATAAAATACATAAATTAAAAAAAATTAAAACAAAACCAGAAAAAACAAAGAAAAAATACAAGAAACACATACACATGCAAACACACACCAAACATATAAAATCATAAAACCATAAAATATAAGCAAAGTCCCAGAAAGGTGAAAAATGCCCAGATAAAGCATTATGAGACAAAAAAAAAAACAAAACCAAAAAACCCTCCAAACATATTGAGTTCATTTTGTGTTGGTCATCTACGGCTGGGCACGAGGGCTGCGACTAAGTGTGGTTTGTATATCCAGTGAGAATCCATCAGAGAAAACATCCTTTTTCCTTTGTACTTGGTTGACAATTGGAGATAGCTTCTAGGTTAGGGATTGGGGCTCATGCCCATGTCCCCTCTTAGCACTGGGAGGCTCTGTACATGCTACCATAGTTTCCAAGTTTGTATGAGCGTCAGTCCTGCTGTGTCTGGAAGGCCCTGTGTCCTTGGTGTCTTCCATCCCCACTGGCTCTTACGATCTTTCTACTTCCTCCTCTGCATAGACACTGGAACCTTGCGGGAGGAGTTTGATGAAGATTTAAGACTGTGTTATCAAGATTTCTCACTCCCTGCACATTGTCCAGTTGTGAGTCTCTGTATGTGTTCCCATCTGCTGCAGGAGGAAGTTTCTCTGATGATGGCTGATCAAGATGCTGATCTATGAGTATAGCACAATGTCATTAGGAGTCATTTTATTTCTGTTCCTTTATCAGAATAATAGTGTTTAGTTTTCCTTTAGGCTCTTAGCTAGTCTCCAGTTCTTGCTACCCAAACAACATCAGTCATGAGTTCCATTCCATGGAGTGGACCTTAAATTCTATCAGATAGTGGTGGGTTACTTCCACAATGTCACTGTTATGCCAGTGCATCATGCAGACAGGTCAATATTGTGTGTGTGTGTGTGTGTGTGTCCATATGAAATTGAAAATGTTCTTTAAGATCTATGAAGAGTTATGTTGGAAATCTTGATGGTGATTGCATTGAATCATAGATTGCTTTTGGTAGGATAGCCATTTTCACAATATTGGTCCTACCAATATATGAGTATGGGAGATCTCCATATTCTAATGTTTCTTCAGTGTCTTAAATATTTTATTATATGTCTTTCACTTGTTTGGTTCAAGTTACCTTAAGATATTTTAATTTTTTGAGGCTATTGTAAAAGGTAATATTTCCCTATTTCTTTGTCAGCCCATTTCTTATTTATATATTGGAAGGCTACTTATTTTTGTCTTAATTTTATATCCGGTTACTTTTCAGAAAGTTTTATCAGCTGTAGAAAGTTGCTGGTGGGGTTTTTAAGGTTACTTTCTTGTACTATTATATCATCTGCAAATAAAGATACTTTGACTTCTTCCTTTCCAATTTGCATTCCCATTGATAGCCTTTAGTTGTCTTATTGCTCAAGCACTGTGTTGAACAGGTACGGAGAGAGTGGACATACTTGTCTGAGTACTGATTTTAGAGGAAATGCTTTGGTTTTCTCTTCATTTGGGTTGATGTTGGCTGGGCTTGCTGTAAATCATCTTTATTATATTGAGGTATGTAGATGGAAGTTTCTGTTCCACCTAGTCCCGCAGCTGTTTAGTGTCAAATAAACACAGAGAGGCTTATATTAATTACAAACTGTTTGGCCTATGGCTCAGGCTTATCATTAACTAGCTCTTACAACTTAATCCAACCCATTTCTATTCATCTATATTTTGCCACATGGCCTTATCTGTATTCTGTTACAACTTGCTTCTCCAGGTAGGTCGCAGTGTCTCCCCTGACTCCACCTTCCTTCTGCCTGTCTCTTTGCTTGGATTTTCTGCCTGGCTCTATTCTGTCTTGCTATAGTACATAGCTTCTTTATTAACCAATGGTAGGAACACATATTCACTGTGTACAGAAAGACCATCCCACAGCAGAGGTATGACCCTTATGTCTTAGTCAACATTCTATTGCTGTGAAGACACACTATGACCATGGCAACTCTTATAAAGGAAAATATATAACTGAGGCTTGCTTACAGTTCAGAGGTTTAGTCCATTGTCATTATGGTGGGAAGCATGGTGTTATGCAGGCGACGTGGTGCTGGAGAGTAGCTGAGAGTTTTATGTCTGGATCTACAGGCAGCAGGCAAAAAGAGAGAGAGTCACTGGGCCTGGCTTAAGCATTTGAAACCTCAAAGCCAACCTCCACTGATACACTTCCTCCAACAAGGTCAAACCTCCTACAAGGTCACACCTAATAGTGCCACTCCCTGGTGACCAAGCATTGAAATCTACGAGACTATGGGGGCCATTCTGATTCAAACTACACCTTATATACCTAATCTCTCCAGGATTTTGGTCACGAATGGGTGTTCAATTTTGTCAAAGGACTTCTGCATGTAATGGGATGGTTATGTAGATTTTGTCTTTCATCTGTTTATGTGGTGGATTGCATTTATCAATTTACATATGTTGAACCATCCCTGTATCTCTGGGATGATCTTTTTTTTTTTTTTTTTTTTTTTGGTTTTTTGGTTTTTTGAGACAGGGTTTCTCTGTGTAGCTTTGCGTCTTTCCTGGAACTCACTTGGTAGCCCAGGCTGGCCTCGAACTCACAGAGATCCGCCTGCCTCTGCCTCCCCAGTGCTGGGATTAAAGGCGTGCGCCACCACCGCCTGGCTTCTGGTGTGTGTGATCTTTTTGAAGTGTTCTTGGATTCAGTTTTCAAGTATTTTCTTAAAAAAAAAAAATATGTCTGTGTTCCGAAGGGAAATTGGTTTGTAATTTTCTTTCTTTCCTGTGTCTTTGATACAAAGTATTTCTAGGTATTGGCAGATGACACAGAGAACAGAAATGAGCTAGACATGGGGGCTGAGAGGGTCCACAGGAAGGAAGAAAGCTGGGGCTGCCACAGGAATGGAGGTAGAGTGGGTAGACAGACCCCTGCAAGGGGCATGCTACAGGGCTGGGGATGAGACTCGAGAAATTGTAATGCAGGACAGGAAGGAGCACACGTTTTTATTAAGCATGTTATACACAAGTACACTGGCAAACAAAAGTAGAAAGTCCCCTGACGTCACTGAGTTCTCTGTCTACTTTTTAATAATATGTACTTTGTTAGAGAGCAATATCAATCATTAAAAAATAAACCAAGGGGAGAGATTAGGTATACTAGAGAAAGAGTTGGGGTTTTGGAATAAGGTTCACTGACAGGGGGCTCTGAGATCAGACTCCTAGAAGGTGTGTCTTGTTAGCTATGCAGTCAGGACTAGCAAGAGGATGAATGTCCAGGAAGATGGGGACAGATTGTGTAGACACACAATTTGTGGGCTGTATGTTAATGACATTGCAAGGAGGCAGGGGGGCTGGACAGATGTAGTGCAAGGAGAGTTCTATGAATAGATCAGGAGACAGAGCTGGGGGTAGGTAACTGTGGTGGTTTGAAAGAAATTGGTCCCCAAAGGGAGTGGCACTATTAGGAGGTGTGGCTTTGTTGGAGTGGGGATGGCCCTGTTGAAGGGAGTGTGTCACTGTGGAGGAGGGCTTTGAGGTCATATATGCTCAAGATACTGTCCAGTATCTTGAGACAGACCATTTCCTGTTCCCTGCTTATCAAGATATAGGACTTTCAGCTCCAGTATTATGTCTGCCTGCATGCCACCATGTCGCACCATGATAATGGACTAAACCTCTGAAAATGTAAACCACCCAATTAAATATTTTTTCTTTTATAAGAGTTGCCAAGGTCATGGTGTCTCTTCACAGCAATAGAAACTCAGACAGTAATGGTTGAATTATCTGTATGATCCTGACGAGCTATGGCATGGACTTAGGCTTTGACTCTAAGCAGTATGTACAGCTGTTAGAGCGTAGCTCTTGATCTGAGTTATGTTCAGAGTAGTTTATGCTGTTGGATGCAGAACACCAAAGACCTCAGGGCCTGTCATCACTTTAGGTTACTGTCAGCCCCCAAATTTGTTTTCCCCTTCTTATCTCCAGCAAGCATATTTTGTAGGGAATGGGAACAAACTCAGCCACTGCAAAGTTCAGTCTTGTCTTTCTGGTCCAATGGCCAGCCTTGTCTCAGACTTACAAGTCGGCGCTTTTCTCCTTATCATCTCCTGTACCTTTTCCTTTTTATCAGTCGCTCTTTGTAACAGAATTTGCATACTCACCAAGCCTCATATTCCTCTCTAGGCACCAGATGGGTTAAAGCAAGTCATCAGCAGCGTGTAGATGCCTCTCTATGATGTGAAATGTGTTGAAAACACATTAAGAAATGAAAATAAAGCAACTTCCTCTTGGAGTAGTTTGAACAAGAGCAAGCCCAAATTAGAATCCTCCTCCTCTCCCTCTGTCTTCTGTCTGACCCCAACAAAGGGCTATGCTCTGTATTTACTGAATAGTGCAGAAAACATGGTATGGGAAAGCAATGGAGGCTACCTTATTACAGTTTTACAAAGAAAGAAGTTGCTTCGCTGACTCCATCAAAGTAAAAGTGATGTTAGTGGGAAGACATGGGTGTTACAGAGTATTATAAATGAGATACCCAGGGATCTCAGAGTGAGAATATGATGGAGCTGTCCTCTCGGTCTCCATTGTTCAACAAGCCATTGGCAACTGTCAGTTATCCAGTACAGCTCCTTCAATTCAATTTCTAGGTTTCATATTTCTGAACATAGAAATGGCTCAGTTATTCCTATCACTAGATATACTATTCATGGCTAATACATGATACTTCAGACTTAAACAGGAAAAAAATAGTTTATTGTTCTGGAGGGTAAAGGGCCAAGATGAAGAAGTTAGCAGGTTTGGTTTCTTCTGAGATCTCTCCCACTGTGTCTTTATAGTCTTCCCTCTAATTATGCAAATCCTTTTTGTGTCTTTGTGTCCAAATACCTCTTCTATTGATTATATCATGCCATGTTGAATTAGAGCCTCCTGTGATGGCTTTGTTTTGACTTAGTAGTCATGTTAACAACCATGTTAATGCAATTTTGCTATGACAAATATCTGAGAAAATCAACTTAAGGGAGGGAATATTTCATTTGTCTCATATGACTTCAGAGGTTACAGCCCATCGTCAGATGGTCTCGTCATTTTGGAGCCTGTGGGGAAGCAGACCGTCATAGCAAAAGGACATAGTGGACCAGAGCTGCTCAATAGATGGCAGCTGGGAAGCAGATAGCAAGGCAAGAAGGGTCCAGGGAGGAGACGCATTGCCAAGGCATGCTACCAGTAACATTATATCCTCCAATCACCCCCACATCCACCCTTCCCAACAATGGCATCAAATGGCGAATCCATCATTGACTCAATCCATTGGTTAGATCAGAGCATGTACAATCCAATCACTTCTCAGTGGTTGTTATTAAACAACTGGGGGCCATACCTTCAACATCACAAGCCTTTAGGATGGACATTACATATCCAAACCGCACCATCAACATATATGGTTTATGTAAAGCCTTAGAATTTTGGTTCTAGACTGAATATGTCACTTAAGAATGAGAAAATAGATAGTGAAATTGTATTTCTCAGAAGGACACCATAGCATAATGAACTTGCAATTTCAGATGGTGAATGGGGATGGGACATGATAAAGAGACTGAGGGCTTCATTAATTGCATATACTGATTCCCGAGTTGTGTGGTATGAGCAAAGACTTCCACCACATCATAATCCAAATCTGTTTTTTATATATTAAACTTGTCGTAGCACTTTTAAAAATCTATATTCTTAGCCTCTTGCAAAATCACAGAAATGCAAACATTTCTTCATTAGCTAGAAAATATTTACGATGGCGCTTTTAGTCTCTGAGCATTTCTTTCTCCAGTTTGATGAAGCAAATCAGTGTTTGTACTTCACAAAGCTTTTGATACATAGCATCCTAATTTGCAAATATTAATTTAGCATTAATAAAAAATTAATTAATTCAGCTCATGAAGCTAATTGCTAGTTCGTTCATGGAAGCTTTGCTAGTCTCTGGTGAGCACACAGAACTGACTTTGCACAACTTTTTCTGAAAATGTATAAATGTAATTTAATGTGCTAATAATATACCAAATTGAATAAAACCAAGTTTTTATTGTATACTATACTAAACTATTTTATTGTATACTATACTAAACAATATTCACAGATTGATATTTCAGTCCTGTATTGTATGGCTAGCTGTTTCTTTTAAACAAACCATAACATTTAACAAAAAATTCTACTGCTGTAGATTTAATGAACTAATTTTTTAACTCAAACATCAGAAAAAAAAGAGGGTTTTCTGTTGCTTCATTTTAGAATTAGATATAGATGCTGGATCCCAAAATGTCCATGTTATTTATCATTTCTAAATTCCAGTCCTACTTTGCCTTCAGTAGTGTTATGCTTTTCTATTACCCCTAAGTGGGATTGGAAATGAGATCTTGATACAAGAAATATTACAGTAAAATCTCTAGGGCTCTATTTACTAAAATGGAAAAGAAAAGCACAAAGATAGAATAAATCTGGCACAATTTCCATGTTTGTAGACGGTTGATCACATCAGCCAGGATGAGAAATAGAGGAACAGAATCATGTGCTGTGGTGTGGAAAGATGACAAATTAACTTTGGAGGCATATCAAATTGGAGGTTTCTCTAGACTTCAGCAAGGTGTTAGTCACAGCCCCATCTTCCACTAGCAGACATATGAGGACCTACTTCATCTGCAGAAACAAAGCTCGATTCTAGTGACTATAAAACTAATCAGATAAAGCCTTTATCTTTATGGGATAGTGCACAGAGAACATTGTGAAGTCAAACAAGCTCACTGCAGTTATTCGGATGCTCAAGAGATCCCTGAATCTCCCTAGTGGTACCAAGAATACATCACGAAAGTAATGACTTGAAATACATGTTAATCTTTGAAAGTAAATATTTGAAGGGCTTCCTTTTAGATTTGACACGTTATGAGATTGTCATGCATAGTGAGCAAACATATAGGATTCTTTACTAGATGTGTATGTGTTACTAGGAACCAAACCCAGGGTCTTATACATGCTAGGCCAGTTTTCTACAATTCAGCTACACTCCCAGTTCTTCCGCTCCAGGTAAACAAAGAATAATTTTATAATATAAGTGATTGTTCTTAATCTGAAATAAAAATTGAATAGAAAATTTTATATTTTTCTAACAATCCTGACATTAATATCATTCAAAAGGGTCAAACAATGTTAATTAAGCAATAATACAATCCATTATTGTTAGAAGTAATTAAAAATAATTGAAAGGAATAGATGTCACATGTCATAAATATTTCATTTCCAAATTATCTGTGCAACAGAATTACAACATTTGACTGGTTTATCAAAACAGCTGTAAAGTCTTCATTGGGACGTTAAGGGAACACTTACTGTCTTTGCAAGGGGTATATGCCAAGTTCCTTGGTTGAAAGAAATACTAACTACATCACTTGGACACTCAGAAGTTAAATACAATGGCTAGTCACCAAGAGCCAGAGGCTGTAGGCTTCTTATCCACACTATCAAAATATTTTCTAAAAAATTATTATTTATCTGTTTTTTTGAGATTTCTGTGTATGTTTGCAATGTGTTTCTATCATATCCACTTCCCCCTCCATCCCACAAATGCATGATTCTTGAAGGCTAAAAAACCTATACTTCTGTGACTCCTTTTTAAGGAGTCAGAAATAAAAATAATAAATAAAATATAACAAAGACTAAGACACAAATGAGAATTAAGCAAAGGAAAAGAAAACAAACCATTTCCTTTATAGATTTTCATTACTGAGGGGCTATCAGACACTTGACAAAAGATAACTTTCTTGTAAGTTCATTACTGGAAAATTGGAAGAAAACACCTCAAATATCATGAAATATGTTTACATCAGACTTAATCACATTAGTGTCAATTCCATAGAGTCAAAAAAAATGAAAAGTACAAACAATTTTTATCCTATACTTAGGATGAGCCAGGACCTTTCTTAACATTTTAACTCTAGTATATTCCAGAATACCAAGGAAAAACAGTGGCCCAGAGAGGTCCAATAATGTCCCTATGACCACATTAACTAGAGTTGGCTCCAGATTAGATTCCAAACAGTTTGGCTCCGGAATAGGACTCTTGGCTGTAATGAAAATGTTGAGGGCATTAATTTACAAGCAGACTCAAGAGAATCTAGACAACTATTATATCTGCCATCTGCACATTATTCATTCCAATCCTGAACTAAATACACCCTTTCCAACACTCTTTAGTTTATCTACTTCACTTATATACAGATGAAACAAGAAATGTGTTTTCTAGAGAAGCCTGGGGAAAATTAAGAATATGAAGAGTTAAACAAAAGAAAATCAAAATAATATTTTGAGTAGAAGAAATAACCAAGTACTAATTGAATGTCTTATTTCATATCTGACAGCATTATTATATGACAATTCAAATAATGTTCTATATCTATAAAAAAGAAGATTCATATACATACATTTGCTTTTATATATTTATAATTTTACAGAAACCAGATTGGCTGTATTTTGAGGTGGCACCTAAATGCACATACAATCATACACACACAGACACACACACACACAGACACACACACAGACACACACACAGACACACATATACACAGACACACACACACACACACACACACACACACTACAATGAAAGCTGTGTTCTGTAAGTTTGCTTTTAGGTGAACTTTGGATTCATACTTTGAACTTTGAGGATCATACATTTCTTTGAAATTAAATTAATGTTGGTACTGGGAGGAAAGAAAAATAGGAGTCAGTTTTTGTCCTCAAAGGTCTTATATTAGGAAAGATAAACACAAACATTTCTAACAAGAATGCAAAGAAAGGAATAGAGGAAGTTTCTTAATATTGATTATATGGGAGACAACACAGAATTCTAGTTTAAACTCACTGCTGATGCCACTTTGATAAGTCATTTCAAAATGCCATTGTAAAGCATATTAGAGTCCTGTGAAAGATGGAAATCCAACACTGGCTCATAAGGAGGGGCTCCTGGATTTCAACCAAGGCCATCTCACCAAAACGTAGTACTTGCAAAAAACAAACAAAAAAAACAACAAACAAACAAACAAAAACCAGAAACAATTGTCAACATTAAAGAAATCAGAGACTATTGGTTGTTTCCCTTTCTTCGGAGCTGTGATGTCTATGAACTGCAACAATGACCACCACGGTAAGATATCAATAACGGTACAATAGTGGCACGCATGTCTTGACAGAAACCAACAGCTGTCTGATTTGACTTGCCCACTCAACAGGTGGGAAACCATGGCTGCTACTGTAAATGTAGTCAGCTACCTAGGGTTGGCTAGGAAGTCATGGATCTTGAATGAGAACCTACTATGGCCACTTTACTAAACCAGCATAAGTCCTAACTGCATTTTAAATACTTCTTATACTCACAGATAAGTGTAGATCTCATCCTTCAAAGATGCTTCTTTGCAGCAAATGGAGACCATTTAATAATAACAATTTAAACATTATAAACATATAACAACCACAACCACCATGACTAGCAAATCAGACCATAAAGGACAGAAAAGAGGTGGAAGACCTCTGCCATTTTCCAGAAAAGACATGAATGCCTGTCTCCATTATTAGCCTCTGTCTTACTTAGGGTTTCTATTGCTGTGATAAAACACCACGACCAAAAAGCAAGTTGGAGAGGAAAGGGTTTATTTGGCTTACACTTCCAGGTCATAGTCCATCACTGGAGGAAGTCAGAACAGGAATTCAAGCAGGGCTGGAACCTGGAGGCAGGAGCTGATGCAGAGACCATGGAGGGGTGCTGCTTACTGCTTGCTCCCTATGGTTTGCTCAGCCTGTTTTCTTATAGAACCCAGGACCACCATCCCAGGGATGGCACCACCCACCATGGGCTGGGCCTTCCCCGTTGATCACTAATTGAGACAATGCCTTACAGCTGGATCTCAAGGAGGCATTTCCTCAGGGCTCCTTCCTCTCTGGTGAGTCTAGCTTGTGTCAAGTTGACATACAAAACCAGCCAGTACCAGCAGACCCCTTGCCAATTTGACACACAAACACATCACTATTAAGTCACAACCCTTCCTTTCTTATTCATCCCCAAGATCTCACATTAAAATCATAATTTTAAAAGTCCCAGTCTTTGATTAAAATTTCAGTCTCTTTAAAATATCTAATCTCCTTTTAAAAGTTCATGTCTTTCAGCTGTGAGCTCCTTTAAAAATCAAAATTAAATACCTTCAAGAGGAAAGAACCAGGGCACCATTACAATCTGAACCAAGAAAACCAAACTCTAACAGTATAAATAACTCAATGTCCAATTATCTGGTATTCACTCACCATCTTCTGGACTCCTCCAAAGGGTTTGGGTCACTTCTCCAGCTCTGCCCTCTGCAGCACACACAGCTTGTCTTCTAGGCTCCAGCTGGCTCCACTCCACGGCTGCTGCTGTCCTTGGTGGTTGGTCATCCCATGGTACTGGCATCTCCAAGATGCTGAGGTCTTCTGCTGCAACTGGGCTGCACTTTCACCAATAGCCTCTCATAGGCTCTCTTCATGGTGCCAAGCCTCAAATTTGCAGGACCTCTCAGTCCTGGGCCTTCAACTGTCACTGAGGCTGTACCTTCACTGATGGCCTCTTCGGCCTCTCACAGTGCCAAGCTTCAGCTGCTTTCCATGAGCTCTTTATCACTTCAAAACCAGTACCTCCTAGGTGACTCTTACACATTACCAAGTCCTGCTGCCAACACGATGCACAACCTTGGCCGCCTCTTGAACATAGCTCTTCTGTGCTCTCAGGAAACACTTTCCAGAAGATTTCTCCTCAGTAATGCCGGTCTCTTCTTAATCACCACTAATTTCTTAGTTCCAGCTAACCAGCATCAATTGTCCCAATAACATAAAGGTTTTACTTTAATAGTTCTGGTATCTTGTTAATCACAGCTGATTCTTCAGCCCCAGCTAACCAGAACCTTGGGATCTTAAATCAAAATAGCAAATGGCCCTGATAGAGTAGTTAATCTTCCCTCTGAACTTTCACAAGCCAGGCCTCCACCTTCTGCACTGCTCTCAACATTCTTATTTTCTAAGCTCCTCCAGAACATCCTACTGAGGTCTCAATACTCAATGGCTTTTCTAGCCCAAAGGTCCAAAGTCCTTTCACAATCCACCCCCAAACATGGTCAGGTCTGTCACAGCAATGTCCCACTACACTAGTATCAATTTGTCTTAGTTAGAGTTTCTATTGCTGTGATAAAACACCACGACCAAAAAGCAAGTTGGAGAGGAAAGGGTTTATTTGGCTTACACTTCCAGGTCATAGTCCATCACTGGGAGAAGTCAAGACAGGAACTCAAACAGGGAAGGAACCTGGATGCAGGAACTGATGCAAAGACCATGGGAGGGGAGCTGCTTACTGGCTTGTTTCCTCTGACTTGCTCAGCCTGCTTTCTGATAGAACCCATGACCACCACCCCAGGGATGGCACCACCCACCATGGGCTGGGCCCTCCCACATTGATCACTAATTGAGAAAATGCCTTACAGCTGGATCTCAAGGAGGCATTGTCTCAGCTGTGGCTCCTTCCTCTGATGACTCTAGCTTGTGTCAAGTTGACACACAAACCAGCCCCCTTCTCCCTCGTTATTCATGTTCTACAGTTATAATTCACAGCAGACAGGAGGGGTAGGCCGATTTGTGAGCAGACTGAGGTCCCCAGTTCTCTTTGGCCAATGAATAAAAGCTCTTTCTTTTCCCACCAAAAATGAAAACAAAGGCAAAATACCACAACCAATCAAAACACAGAGAACAAGTGATGGTGTGGTACCCAGCCGCAGTTGATCTGTCTACAACACAACTCCTACACCTAAGGCTCAGGGAACATCATCAGAGGGAACCCAAAGATTGTCAGAGCCAGAAGTCTAGGAAATCTGCTGTGATATTGTGTCTCTAAGGAATGGAAATAACACATGATAACCCAACAATATGACTGCCTTAACAAGACCTGAACAAGGACAACACCAAGAGATGTGCTAAAGTAAATGGAGAAAATCTACAGGGCCTCACCCCTAGACAAAGAACGGAGGAACGCTGAGAGTAGGAGAATTTGTCTTCCACAAGGATTAGCCCCCTAACTGGTTATCCACCACCAAGTGCTCGGGCCTGAAATCTTATTATTAAAACAAGCAACACTAACTGGGCTCAGCTGGTTGTATGGTGTGTGTGTGTGTGTGTGTGTGTGTGTGTGTGTGAACAATGACGAAGAAAAAGGTGTGAATTTAAGAGGATGTGAGGTGGAGGCATGAGAGGAAAGAGGGGAAATGATGTAATTATGTGGTTTTGTCAATTTAAAATACTTTCTGCAGATGTTAGTAAATTAAATGTGTGTTTTGTGTTCTGTTAAAAAGGGGGGCGGGTAACCTAGTCCAAGATAAACATGGTTGAAATTAACAACACAAGTAGAGATCGCTGATGGTTTTGGAGCCAATGGGACATTGAAGTATTATATTTATTATTAAAATAATAAAAATAGTACATTTAAAGAAGCAAAGAAAGCAGGTGAAAAAGGCAGGTATAGTATAGGTACCCCCAAAATGATTTAACTAAGATAAAGTACCAGGGCAAACAAACAGTTATACAAGAAAGATCTAAAATTATCTTTACTGGTATTTTTGTTATAATTAAAACTAATCGTTTTTATCACTAGGGAATAACCCAATACTTTAAATAGCTCTAAATAGATCAGAATTTAAGAAATATAATACTACCATTCTTTCTTCTTAGGCTGTGGAGAGTCACAATTCATTAGTGGCAATTGTCTATTTAATTATTAATCCAGAGGACAGAAGATTATTGGCATAATTAAATTCTGTGTAGCAGACTAAATTTATAAAAAGATTAGCTTTCATCCACTGTGATAAGCTCTATATTCACTATGCAAACACCCAAGGGGAAAACGTAGAAGCAGTAGAGAAATATGGGCACAGATTTTAAATATTGCATTTGAATGAAGGGCTGAAACAAAAGCCCTATTTTTGTAAGCCAATTTTTGTAAACATTACTAACGTTTGGTATACAGAAAGAGCAGATCAAGACTTAAAAACCTCACTGTGTGTCAGTTAGATCTTCATATCGTTAATTAATTAGAACTCTTATTATAACTATCCTTTATAACTTTTATATAAAAATCTTTTTGTCTATAACAAAAGAAGTCAAAGAAACTCACGAGTGCTCCACTTGAGGAAATGATTCCTGTACCAGTGTACCATCCGGTGGCCTCTCTCACTAATCTCAGCAACTTGAAAACGTTAGTCTGATATTTTGCTGTGACCAAGAAGGAGAAAAAAAAATAATAAGTTCAGGCTAAAACAATGAGAGCAACCTGTGACCTTTCTAAAAGCAGGAAGCAATGAGAGCATAGGAGGGGCACTGGAGACCCCTACCCAGTCTTGTGAGTAACAGAGTAGATCTGTGATATATAATGATGTCAGCTCCAACGCAGTTTCCCATCAGCTGCTTTGTATCAACTTGAGAAGAGCACAAGAGAAGGATGTTTGTGTGTAGGTGCAAGGGCATGTATGTGAACGCAAGAAAGGCACACATGACCTTTCAGAATCGGGTTAAAACATCCTCAAGCTGTACGTTGACTGAGAGGATTAATTTCCTACACCACACGTCACCAAAATTGCCTACCTACTGTGATTAATGACAAGAAAGCAGTTCTGGCTACTTATAAAGCTGGTCTTGGGGGATTTCCATTCGTACACGTATTATTCTGCTTTAGCAAACTAGAGCCAAAATGTCTGGTCTGTTTGGATCTCTGTCACCACAGAACGCAGTACTGTGAATACTTCAAGAGCTGGTTATCAATATCATTGCCAGATCTAGAGGTGTTGAGGCTTTCCCATGTATGGTCATTTTTGGAGACTGTGCAGAAGTGGACAAATAGAAATTTTCAGGAAATAGTAAATTATTTAATATAGGCTACTCTGTTACGGCAATGCATCATGGTTTGCTTTCTGTTGCTGTGATGAAACATCATGACCAAAAGCAACTTGGGAGGAAAGAGTCTATTCCATCTTATACTTTCAGGTACTGGTTCATCACTGAAGGAAGTCAGGACAGAAACTCAAGGCAGGAGCTGGAGCAGAGGCTGTGGAGGAATCTTGTTTACTAGCTTGCTCTCCATGACTTGCTCAGCCTTGCTCAGATACAAGATCACTTGCCTATGGATGGTACTGCCCACAGTGGGCTTCCCCTTCCACATTAGTCATCAGTCAAGAAAATTCTCCACATCCTTGCCTACAGGCCAAGCTGATGGAGGCACTTTCTCAATTGAAGTTCCTTCTTCCCAGATGATCCTAACTTGCACCAAGATGACAAAACCCAACCACCACATAATGAGTGTAAGAGGGTGTTCTAGTTTTATTTCTGTGGTTGGGATACAACACTGGGACCAAAAACTACTGAGGTGAGGAAAAGCTTTAGTTCAGTTTACAAGTAGTGGTGGTTTGAGTGAGAATGGCCCCCATAGGCTCATATACTTGGATGCTTGACCCATTGATGGAACTGCTTGGGCAGGATTAGGAGGTGTGGCCTCATTGGAGGAGGAGTCAATGGGGGTGGCCTTTAGGTTTCAAAAGCCCATGCCATTCTCAGTCAGTCTGTCTCTCTCTCTCTGCCTTGTGGTTGTTGTCTCAACACGTAAGCTCTCAGCCACTGTTCCAACACCATGACTGCAGGCCTACTACCATGCTCCTCATCACTCTCTGAAACTAAGCAAGCACCCTCCCCCAAAAGAAAACCTTTTCTTCTATAAGTTGTCTTGGTCATAGTGTCTTGTCACAGCAAAAGAAAGGAAACTAAAGGAAGTTAAGGCAGGAACTCCAGGCAGAAATGTGGAGGTAGGCCTGCTTGCTAATCCGTGTAGCATCACCTCCAACTATGGACCTCATTTCACAGCCAAAGGCATACAGCAGGAATGATGAAGTGCTCTTGGCTGGCTGGTTTGCAGACAGGCTTATACTCAGCCAGCTTTCTTATCCAGTTCAGTACCGCCTACCTAGGGATAGTACTGCTCAGTGGGCTGGGCCCTCCTACATCAATTAACAATAAAGGCAATCGCTAGTAGGCATGCCCACAGGCCAATCGAACCTAGACAATTCCTCAGCTGAGACTCTCCTCTCTAGGTTATGTCAAGTTGACAGTTAAAGCCAACCAGAGCAAATGGATAAAAGTTGCAGACTAGAAACTGAGAAATCTGTACTTTTCTGTTGCCTCTAAAAATTGTTACAGATCATTAAATGTCCCTTATCCTCAGCTTCTCTAACTGAAGAATGAGCTGCTCAATCACCCTTGTAGTCCCTTTGCCTCCAACCTTCTAAAGCTTTCAAAGGACACCATGTAGCACTGCTTTAGTTTTGGCTCAGTGGATCACCTAGATTTAGAAGACGTCAGTGCAAACATCTAATACAACATGTTCATGAGAGAGGGAGCTCTTTCAAAACTCTGGAGCAATGGAGCCAGGCTACTTAGTGTCATTCACTGTGTGCCCATGCATCAAGATGCCGTATCACATCCCCAGCTGCTCCTCATTTAGACAATAAAGTTACCAGGCTTGGTGGTACAAGCCTGCAATACCGTTTATCAGGAGGCTGAAACAGAAAGGTGGAAAGTTCAAGGCTACAATGGGTTATAGATTGAGTCCAAGGGCAGCTTAGGCCTGGACTCAGCCCCAAATCTATAAAGAAATCACAGGAGATAGCTCAGGGGTCAAACTCTTGCCAAGCATATGGAAAATCTTGGGTTCAACCCCAAGTGCTGCCAATAATAAACAGATAGGCAGAGTAAGGTTACAGGAAAAGTGGAGTAGTTGATCGTTCATAAAAAAAGGGAAGAAAAGAAACAAGGGAGGGAGGGAGGGAGGGAGGAAGAAAGGAAGGAAGGGAAGGAAGGGAAGCAAAGGAAGGAAGGCTGTTGCTGTGGGATTCAGTTTACCATTACAGGCTGCAATGCAAGCAGAAGTTTCCTAACTCCATCTAAAGCCTTTTGTCTTTCTCCCAACTCCAGTACTTTCAGACTATGCTGAAATGAATCACGAAGCCTGAAATGATGCCACAGTCCCTTCTGTCATTCCCACTACAGTTTCCTCTGCCTCATGCTCCTCTTGAGGTGACTAAGCTTTTCTTTTGACTAGTTCCTTCTTTTTTTCATCATCAGCTCTCAGCTCCAGTATCAACCACAGGGAAACAGTTCTGAGGCCACCTGTCTCCTGCATTCAGCTCCCAGGTCTTGGCACATACAGTGATCTGAATCTCTTCTCTGTAACGCATCATATTAGCACCTCAAATTTGACACTGTTTCTCATGAGGCTGTTCACATGAAGAAAGCACAGATAGGGAGCCACAATGAGGATTTTGAACACAAGAGTCTTCCTATCTTTAATGCTACTATTAATAATACAATAGAAAAATTTAAATTATAATATCACTGTCAGTATCCTCTTTGGTTTCTCCTTACAAGCTCTTCATAAAGCTACACTAAATTGAAGCCTAAAAATACATTTTTAAGAACTACATAAATACTACAATTGACAGAGCTATGATTTTAATGGAAATAATCAGCTCTTAATTATATTCTCAAAGTCTTCACTTCTAGGGTCTCTTCTCATCCCTTATTAGTATGGTTAAAACAAAAGATGATCTGTCATACTGTGGCTTGAAATTAAACTAAGCCCAAGGTCACTAAGCATTGCCAGTCTATACAGGGACGGAGCAATGCCAGTCTGTACAGAAGACTCAGTGTTACCAGTCTGTATAAGGGGCTGAACATTGCCAATCTATACAGAGGTCTAAACACTGTCAGTCTATGCAGAGATCTGAGCATTGACAGTCTATACAGAGGTCTGAACACTGTCAGTCTATGCAGAGATCTGAGCAATGACAGTCTATACAGGGCACTGGATATTGTCAGTCTACAATGGGCCTGAACACTAGAAGTTTATAAATTCAAAGGTGCCAGTTTCAGAAAATAGGTTAAAATATAAAATATATTCTTAGGGCAATTTTGACATATGAGTTAGTAAGAGGAAATATCTATTTGGACATGGCATAAAATGCTTCTTGTAAGTTGAAAAGTGTAAGCTACAATTTTTCATTTTTTTAGAAGTCTTACACCAATGCAGAATAATGTAATGTAATACCACTAAACACCCACACTGTGATTTGGCTGGAATCATGCATGTTTTGGATATAATAACACCAGCAATCCAATGACAGAGATAAATATTAATGACATGAACATTTTCTGTTTCTATTATTTTATCAAAAAGATCAGCTCTTCTCTCTTCTGCAAAGTTCTTAGATTTACATTTTTCTTGCCCCAGCAGTTGAAAGCGGTAAACAACTTCTGTGACTTTAACGTAGACTGTAGAACTGGTGTTCTCCATTTAATAGTGGATTGTTCTAGACAGTTGAGAGGTAGAATTAAAATAAATTGGACATCTACTTCATGTTTACCAAGATCTTAACTGATTGTATGTGTGACATTGATAATATAAACTGAATTTTGATGTGAGCATTACTTTAGAGTACTTATTATTATTCAGAATTCCATATAAAATGATAGTAAAATAAATTTAAAATCATTCCCAGACATTATTGAAGAGAGTCCAGTGGCTCTCTCATCCTGCTACCTGTGGATCTGGATGTAGAACTACCATGTCTGCCTGCATGTTGACACGCTTCCCACTTTGAGGATAATGGACTGAACCTCTGAAATTGTAAGTGAGCCCCCAATGAAATGTTTTCTTGTATAAGAGTGGTCGTAGTCATGTCTCTTCACAGCAATAGAACACTGACCAAGACAGAAGTTGGTACCAGGGAGCAGGGTATTGCTCTAACAAGCCTGACCATGCTGCTTGTTGGCAAAATGTGCACTTTGGGACTTTGGATTAGGCAAATAGTTGAATGCTTTAAGCAGGGCTTAATGGACCATACCAGTAGGAGCATGAAAGAGAGTGGTGCTAAGAGCAATATGGATTATGATGGACCAGTTGAAGAGGTGTCAGAGGAGAATAATAGGAAGTGGCTTAGAGACCATTCTTGTGATCTGTTGGTGAAGAATGTGGCTACTTTCTGCCCTGTCCAAAAGACCCATCAATTATTAACCACTTGGAAATTAAAATCTAGTTTCCTCCAAGGGAGTCTCACTGGGGAAACTCTGAAGGGTAGGCTGCATGCCCAGCAGTAAGTAAATGCTAACAGAAAATGAACTCAGTGGCATCTTTGGAGACTCCTGTCTCATAATGTCATGTCAGGCCTTTCCTTTTTTTTTTTCTTCTCTCTTTTTACCATACAGGTCCTGTGTGTGTGTGTGTGTGTGTGTGTGTGTGTGTGTGTGTGTGTGTGTGTGTGTGTGTGTTTATCTTCTGTTTGATTAGAAAAGAACTAAAACCTGGTTCCAATGCCCTGGCATCATGGACCTGTCTTAGAAGCCTGCTTTATTCTCTCCTTTTGCTCTCAGACATTCACTCTATTACCAGCCTCTCTCATCATTGCCGTATGACATGCTGAGACTCTACGGAAAGTTCATTAAGCTACAATCTATCACTTGACAAGAGAGAGTGAAAAGCATTCTATGAATCTCATTAGTATTTCCAGGCCAAAAAAAAAAAAAGTAAACTTCGGGCAGTTTATTTTTCAGATTGCCATTATCTGCCAGAAGAAGGAAGCCCGATAGCAATAGAAACCAATTAAGTAGTGGGATACAAATCTTGGCAAGACATCGTTCAAATTCAAAAAGTAATTCTAGCTTGAAATGTCATTAACCGGGGCTGCACATTATTAACTGGAGTCAGTCAATTTAGACAGAATTATCAACCTGGATGAAGTGGGGACACAGCCTTAATTAAAATACTTAGATGTGGTAAACCCAGTCCTGCTGAATACATGGCTCAACGTCTTCAAGAAACAGATTGGTTCTATTAACTTTAGCTTCTTATTTGGATTAATGTTTATTATATGTTTGCCATCACCAACATCATGCTCTCTATTGTTGTGAAATATTATTTTAATCAGGCAAAGATGTGTTACATTTGTTTATGCTGTGGAATATTATGTAACTGTGTAAAGGTGTGTTATATTTGTTAATACTGCATTTGTTTAATTATGAGAAGATGTGTTGCTGTTTCACCTTGCCTGCCTAGGGCACCTGAATGGTCTAATAAAAAAGCTGAACGGCCAATAGCTAGGCAGGAAAGGGATAGGCAGGGATGGCAGCAGAGAGAATAAGGAGGAGATATCTAGGCTCAAGAAGAACGAGAGAAGAAGAGAGGAGAGAATGAAGGAGATGCCTGGAGCCAGAAGCCAGGCAGCCACCAGCCAGCCAGGCATAGAGACAACAGAAAAGTAAGATATAGAGAAAAGGTAAAAAGCACCAAGGTGAAATGTAGATAAAAAGAAACAAGTTATAAGAACTAGCAAGAAATGAGCATGAGATGAGGCAGAGCATTCACAATTAACATTAAGTCTCTGTGCTGTGATTTGGGAACTGGTTGGGTGGCCCAAAAGAAAAAGCCTGGAATATTCTATCACCAAGGCAAGTGAGTAGCAATATGGTACACTCCATCCTAGGGAAGTGACTTCACTCCATATTGCACTCCATCACCAGGGGCTGTGATGTGATAGGTGTTTTCATCTCCTCAAACATACATTAGGATTTGGAATTAATCATGATATTTCTTAGGGACAATAATAATAATACTAACACTGTGTTTGGAATTTTCATACAAATTTTAAAATACAGTTTAGAAAAAGTCACACCCTAATCATCTTTTCACCAATTCCTATAAACACCTGTAAGATCATAATGCCAAGAACCGCAGGGTTCTGTTGAAGCTCAGCTTGTTCCTGGCTCTGCCACATGTTCGCTATCTGATCTTAGTCAGATGAATTATTATTTCTGCACCAAAATAGCACCAGTAGCTAGAGCTATGGCTCAGCTTGGGTCATTAGCCCAGCATGCATGAGGTTCTAGGTTCAATCCCCAGCCCTGAAAAAAGGGGACAGGGCAAAAATGCTCAGGAGGAGCCAGGCAGTGGTGGCACATATTTAATCTCAGCACTCAGTTGACAGAGGCAGGCAGACCTCTGTGAGTTCGAGGCCAGTCTGGTCTATAGAGCAAGTTCTAGGACAGCCAGGGCTACAAAGAGAAACCCTGTCTGGAAAAACCAGAAAAAGAAAAAAAAAATGCTGCTCAGGAGGGAGAGGCGGTTCAGCAGGTAAAGGTGCTTGTTACCAAGCTGACAACCTGAGTTCAGCTCTGGAGATTCACGTGGTGGAAGAAAATAATCAACTCCCTTAAGTCGTCCTCTGATCTCCATATGCATAGAGTAGCACACACACACACACACACACACACAGAAAGAAAGAGAAAGAAGGGAAAGAAGGAAGGGAGGGAGAGAGAGAGAGGGAGGAAGGAAGGGAGGGAGGAAGGAAGGGAGAAAGGAAGGGAGGGAGGGAGGGAGGGAGGAAGAAAGGAAGGAAGGAAGGAAGGAAGGAAGGAAGGAAAGAAAGAAAGAAAATTAGCTCCAGACCTATCATAATGATAGGACTTATAACCCTAACAATATTGTATCTTCCCCACAGGATTGTATGAAGCCATATAAATAGTGTTCTAGTGACGTGTCAGCAAATGATATAGGGACTTAAGCTAAATCTTAACAAATATGTTTAAATTCATTTCAACCCCCTTCTGTTTAAACTATACCCTGCATGCTGAGATACAGCAAACACTAACAATGTGGGTTTAATGAGTGAATCAAGAAAAAGGGTCATCTCAAAAATGAGACTGGCATATTTAAGGACATTTTAAGCCAAGAAGAGACACCACCCCCCCCACCCCACCCCCATGGCAGCAGAGTAGTACTTCCCTTCAGCCACAGCACTGGCCGAAGGTCATCCATCAACAGAGTCCTGGCTGCCCATGAGGATGCCTGATTTGCTGACTCCTGGCTTCTCCCTTTTGAGTGAATCTGACTTCTCCATCTCATCTAAACCATTTGGCCCTTGACTCTCATGATCCCAGCAGCACCTGCATGACTAACAGATGTTTCTTATTCTGAAAGCCATTTCTATAGGTAGAATGGTAAGACTTTTTCAAACTTTGTTTTTTTGTTTTTAGTTTATTGGAACTATTTGGAAAACATTTATACCTCTACCCCTTGTCTGATGAGATATTATAAAAATAATCAATTTTTAAGCTGTCAAGTCTCAGAAATGGAAGAAGAAAGCCATCATTCAGGTTCATGACCCATCTGGAAGTTTCTAATAGGTAAAATGCCACCCTTCAAGATTAATATTACATTTCCTTTATAAAGCAAAATTTCATAATATACACCTTTTCTGTGGCATTCCCATGGGTAGATATTCATTAATAAAATCTTGTTTTAGGAAAGCACTGTATAATTTATTTCACTCTAAAGTGCAAACAGCTAGTCACACCCACTCTCTCACCAACCCCATGAAGGGTCCTCACAGGGGTCAAGGAAAGAACATCTGGACTGCATAACTGTGGGGTTGGTTTTCTTAAAGTGTTTTTTTTCACAGGTTTACCTTTGAAACAAAATGTGTTGCTTACAGTCATTTAGACAGTCATCTATATTTGCAAATATTTTAAATGCAAACCAGATGATTTGTATTCTGAACTCCCAATGGTTACATTACTATCAGTTAAGGCTTGCCAGGTTGAGACTAATTTATGCAGAAGCAGTCCCAATGACTATTTCTATCAGGCGGACATCTCTAAGCCAAAGCCATGACTTGTCTATATTCATTACAGCACTAAATTACAGAGATTAAAAATACATAAACCATGAAGCCACGTGGTGATGTGTCTATGTAACACTTCCCAACTGACTCAAATAGGCTGTGTTTATACATCTGATTAGAGAATTGAAAAAATAAAAAACAGAAACACAACACCTGATACCAATAAAGAGAAGACGCCATTGTGTCTTTATGTGGCATGGTTTATTCATTTTTCATGTTTAGATAGATAAAAGTAGTTCAAACTTGGAAACAATAGTTGTCAATGTTTTTGATAAGCATAAAATACAAAATAAAGCTCACTTTTACTTTGTCATTTCTTGGATAACTTAATTTATACCATTTTTTAAATAATCCGATTTCAAAATGAGATCTTTATAAACTATTGGCTCTGTGTTTTTGCTCTAAGAATTGCATTGGTACCAGGCACAGTAGCACAAACCTTTAATCCCACCTTTCAGGAGGCAGAGGCAGGTGGATGTGGGTCTCCATGAGTTCAAAGCTAGTCTGATCTACATGGTGAGTTCCAGGACAGCCAGCACTACAAAGAACTCTGTCTTTAAAATAAAAGAAAAAAAATTACATTCACTTGAGTATTTTTTCTTATATAAAATTCTGTGCTTACATGGTATCTTTATTTTAAAGAAAACTCATTAGCAGTTTAAGTTTGGGTTAAATTATTAAACTAATATAGTTAAGACTCACTGGGGTTGCTTTCTGGCCCTGAGCCACATAAGAAATCTCACTACCAACTTGGTTAATAGAGTACATTAGCCATCTCCATCTGAATATTAACTTTAACTGAATGTACACCAAAGCCAGAAGCGGCCCCACCCCCACCCTCACATCCCATGCCCCACTCCCACCCCTGTGCCAGTGTTCCCTGCTTTTCTTTAAGCTAACTCTTTTTTGTAACAATAAGAATGACAATTGCTGAATAAAAGCAGCCCAAGGTCAAGATCACTAGTTTTACTCAAGATGATACTGAACACATTCAGCCTTGAAACAACTGTCTTGTTCCTATGAGAGAAGAATCCAACAAATTTAAAGTAAGGATTATGGTCCTTGTGCAATCAGGTTATTTAATTTGGGTTTAAATACTACCATGTTCTTCAAAGTGAAATGCCAAGAAGAGAAACATTTAGCAGATCCACATTTAAAGAAAACAGATGTCAAAGTTCTGACCCAGATAGTTTCAAAATGAGTACTTCTCCTTTCTCTTGTGGAGAAGAGAGATCATGGATTTTCAGAGTGAAGGATTAGTATTCTGATTCTTACAGGCCCTGGACTGGGGCGTGTATTTGGGTTATCACTATGTTCTTAATGCTTCTTTCCAGATTTTACGTTGAAAGCTAATCTTCAATGTGGTGGTATCAACAAGGCAACTGTTTAAGATGTCACTACATGTGGGGAGCTTTGTCCTACTGAGTGAGACAAGTCCTCCTGAGTGTGTAACTGGAGTTTTCTCCAGTCCTGCTTGGGCCCACAGCCTCTCAGACCCAAGTAAACACACAGAGATTTATATTACTTATAAACTGTATGGCCATGGCAGGCTTTTTGCTATCTAGTTCTTATATCTTAAATTAACCCATTTCTATTCATCTATAAGTTGCCACGTGGCTTGTGGCTTACCAGTACTTTACATCTTACTTCTCATGGTGGTGGCTGGCGGTGTCTCCTGACTCCTTCCTCTTCCCAGAATTCTCCTCTCTCTTTGTCCTGCCTATACTTCCTGTCTGGCTACTGGCCAATCAGCACTTTATTTATTAACCAATCAGAGCAACACATTCACAGCATACAGATATCCACAGCATACAGATATCCACAGCATGAGTGTTTATCACAGACAGAGGATGAGGCCCATGTCCTTCTGCCACTCCAAACACAGCAGTAAAGGGCCACTTAGGAAGCAAGTAGCACATCCTCATCCAACACCAAACCTGCTGGCCTCTGGATCTAGACACACTGAGCATTCACAACAGAAAGAAATTATTATTTAGAAAGAACTAAGGTTTTTTTTTTTTTTTTTTTGGTTTTTTGAGACAGGGTTTCTCTGTGTAGCTTTGCGCCTTTCCTGGAGCTCACTTGGTAGCCCAGTCTGGTCTCGAACTCACAGAGATCCGCCTGCCTCTGCCTCCCGAGTGCTGGGATTAAAGGCGTGCACCACCACCGCCCGGCCTGAACTAAGGTATTTTATAACATCCTGAATACACTATGATTTAATCTTGGTTTCTTTATCTGTTCTGGGAGATGACCTGTTCATGGTGTAGCCATGAGAAGCCTGAGAAGCCAGATGAGGCTGACAAAGCAAACCGACTAAGGAACAGCACTGGTGCCCAGCAAAGACTTCCTAATCCAGACTCAATCTATCCAAAAATGATAGGGAAGAGCAGAGCTGGGGAAAGAGAGGGGGGATGCTATAGGCAATTTCAAACTAACAAGCTTTTTATTAAAATTTCATGTCATGTTATTACAGCAGATGTCAGGAAAAGAGTCAGAGAAATGCAGCCAAGTCATTTATGTGTCCTGAGAATTCAAGCCGCCACAGCATGGGGATGGGAATGACAAGGTAGAGAGTCACTGGGGAATGGACTGCTCCGTGCTGCATACTTCTATTCCTGTGCCCTCCTGCTGCAACCTAGGTCTCATCTCTTGCTCCCCTTAGAGTTTAGAGAAAGCCCCAAGCTGTTATTTTCATGCAGAGAGTTCCTGCCTCGAAACCTGCTGATTTCACACACTTTTTCAAAGCTCTGTGCTCAACACAATGGACCTTTCACAAGCCCAGCACATACGTAAACGACACAAGACTGGGAGCAGGCCTGTGCAGGTGGCAAGGTTGACAAGCTCAGCCTAGCACTGCTCAGCTTCACCCAAGACAAGAGTCTGCAAAGGAGACTGGTTGTGACAACCATAAAAATTGTGTGGGAATTCTGACATGATATGTCTTCCCCGGTATGGACCACAGTAGGGAGTGCCACAGCTGGTATTTCTGACACTTATCACCAGTGTGTATGGAACAGAGGTCTAGATCAAAGGTGGTAGAGCTGTACATCACTCTAAAGGCCAGCGTAGAACATCTCCATTGGGTACAGAACACACAAAAGTTTGGGAGTTTTTCACCAGCGAGTCAGCAAGATTGAAAATCTGAGAAACTTCAGCACGAAACAGCCCTGACAGTAGATTTTAAGCATCAGTGCCACACAGAGTTACAGCTGTGAAAACCGGACCACTGCTAGCCTTACCCAAGCCTCGGCTACATCAGCAGTGTAAGAATACTCATCCCTTCTTCATATGGTATAACCAGGAAGCTTAAATGATATATTTTTGTTGTTGTTGTTTTTCAAGACAGGGTTTCTCTGTGTAGCTTTGTGCCTTTCCTGGAGCTCACTCTGTAGACCAGGATGGCCTCCAACTCACAAAGATCCACCTGCCTCTGCCTCCCGAGTGCTGGGATTAAAAGCGTGCACCACCACCGCCCAGCTTAAAAGATCTATCTTTAAATTCCCTTTTATATTTATTTATTTTGTACACCTGCCATGATGCACATGTGGAGGCTGGAGAAAAACCCAGAGGAGTCTGTTCTCTCCTTCCACCATGCAGGTCCCAGGGATCAAACTCAAGTTGTCTGGCTTGGCGGCCAACACCTTTATAACTTCTGAGCCTCCTGACAAGCCCAAGATAACTTATGGGAAATTTATAAGCAAACATTCACTAAACGTTCATCCCCCTGGTCCTCTTAAAAGAAAAAAAAGAGAACATAAGAAAAAATGTACAGTACCTACCTAACATGGGAAACTTCATAGACATGCTTGTTAACATGTGTTTGAATTAAAAGAAATGGAAGACAGGGCACAAAAGCATTAATATTGCAAATCACAAAACCAAACATTCGAGTACAGTCTGGAATCCTAAGACTTCCCTGTGCTTGGCTGTCACATTTAGTATTTCTCACGGTCCAATCCACAGGTTTATAACACTTTATCTTCTCTTCCCTTGCGCCAATGGTTCACGGATTCCACAGTCCTTATCAGTTAAACCTTATGCCATCTGTGTCGGGAGTACATCTACTTATTTGAGTTTGAAGTCCCACTTTCCCTCAGTTCTTAACTGGACCCGATGCATGTGCTCCATGCACTGAGGGATAACTTGCCTTATTTCAGGTTCCTGTCTTCCTGTGTTAAGGAAATGAAAAGAAAAAATTGAAACCCAATGTCTTTCAAAGAAATCATAGAATCAGCCCTGCACTTTCAGTGTGCAGATAAAAAAAATTTAACACGATTAATATATACTGTGCTGGCTGGTTTTCTGTCAACATCACACAAGTTATAGAGTCATCAGAGAGGAAGGAGCCGAAATTGAGAAAATGCCTCCACTGGGCTGTAAGCAAGCCTGGAGGGCATTTTCTTAATAAGGGATTGATATTGATGGGGGAGGGCCCAGCCCATTGTGGGTGGTGTCATCCTGGGGCTGGTGATCTTGGGGGTCTATAAAGCAGGCTGAGCAAGTATGAGGAGCAAGCCAGTAAGCAGCACTCCTCCATGACCTCTGCTTCAACCCCTGCCTTCCACCCCTGCTTGAGTTCCTGTCCTGATTTTCTTCAGTGATGGACTATGACGTTGAAGTGTAAGCCAAATAAATTCTGTTATTGTTCATCTTTGCTCTTTTGGAGGGCTCACTACCCAGCTCCCAAATAGATAGATGAGATAATTTAAGATAAGGAAAACTGGCTAGAAACTAAGCCAAGCTAAAGCTGGGCATTCATAATTAAGAATAAGCCTCCATATGTGGTTTATTGGGAGCTGGGTGGCAGGCCCCCCAAAATAGAGAAAAAACAAACAACAACACAAATCACCAATGTCTCAAAAACCAAAGTGAGTGGCTCCTGAGGAACAATACTGTGAGAAAGGAAAGGAGGCAGACTTCAAGGCCAGCACCTGGCACCATCAGCTTGTCTTGTAAGCATTTCTTTTTTGTATAATTTCTCCTTTGTTGATACATTCCATATTGCTAGATTCCCTCCCATGTTGAAGGGAAGGAAATGTTGAGATTATTATATCACAATACCATCTTTTTGAGGAAAACCAATTAAATGAAAATTTTTTTTCAGTAGCTTTTCTATCCTGACAATTGTCTTAATGACAATACTCGATGTCAGCTTCTCATTTTCTTGATTTCCTCTTTCCCACTATTCAAGGTGTGATGGCAGGCCCATGCTCTAATTGTCCTGTTGATATGCAAAAACACAGATCGTTTTGGCATGGCTTTGCCTGCAACACTTAGCAACGGTCTAATAAGCAAATTACCTTTGCAGCCCACAATAGCCCTGCTGTGCTTTTTTCTTTCCTGGTGGAGAACTGGCTCCATGGTAGACACCGATGTTAGGACATAGGAAATGGTAGTAGAAAGCGACTCAGGGTCTGATAGGAATTGAGAAAAGTCTCCAGACAAAAGTGACATAGTCACTCACTTGTTTAAAAATTAACTCATCTATGTGTTGGTCTGGGGGGCTCATGATTCACTGATAGATCTTTGAGAGCTAGAAACAATCTCTGATAGTAGCATGTTGATGAAAATGTGTATTTTTCTTAAATTGGCTCATGTGCACTTATTTATTTTGGTAATAGCTTTATAAATACTAACTATATATTTTACAATTTAGTGTGGATAAATTATGTAAGTACAAATATAAAGTTAAACAAGTAAAGATGTCTATGTGTGCCTATGTGCATACAAATTTATTCATAAACATATCTCAGCTGGGCTTAAAAAATGAATTTTGGTAATACTAATAGCTATTTGGGGGGTCATATGGAAACCTGCTATTGTATAAACTTCCTAAAATATATACATATATGAAAGAAATCTTGATGATGCCATCAAATGAGGGAGATAATGCTCCAACTAAAATCTTTCTCTGCCAAATGAAACCTCCAGTGCCAAGAATGGGTTACATCTAGTTGAGTCATTGGCAAAAGGGGCCCCATGGAAACTCTAAACATAGTAGGCTATTGCCAATGCTTTTGGTTGCTCTCCACAAGCCAATTGTAAGACCCTATGGCTGAAGACAACACATATCTCATTGAACATGGAGAAGTCAAACTGGTGCCCAACTAGAGCCTTCACCCATCCTGACTAGTATTTATGGTACTATAATGTACTCTGTATGCTACCAGAGGAGTAAGGGATCCACCAACCCAGCTACGAATCCTGTGATCTACAATGGTGACCTGATACGCTGGCACAAATGTGGCACAAATATTGTGGAGGTAACCAACCACTCTTGGATTGGATTTAAGGCCCACTTATGAAATGGAGCCCATGGCTGACACTTGAGTGGCCAAGAGCCTGAAATTAGATAGGCCATGAGCCTAGGAGAAAACCAAGCACTATTATTTCAATAAAGGAACATAGCAATAAAATGTCTCCTAATAACATGATGCTATACCCATGGATCAGTGAGTCATTCAGGTGTTATCAGAAAAGCTCCTTTTTGCAGTAGATGGGAACTGATACAGAGACCCACTACTGGATAAAGTACAGAGAGCAAGAGACCTTCCTTTTAACACTCAGTGCTAAATGTGGAGTTGACTCCTGAAAAATGTTTGTGATGGTCAGTTTTCTGTCCATTGGCTAGGCTACAGTATACAGGCATATGCACTGGTGTAAAACAGTGGCTCTCAACCTGTGGGTCCTGCCCCCTTTGGGATCGCATATCAACTATTGTGCATATCAGATATTTACATTATAATTCATAACAGTAGCAAATTACAGTTATGAAGTAGCAACGAAAATAATTTTACAGTTGGGGTCACCACAACATGAGGAACTGTATTAAAGGGTCACAGTATTAGAAAGGTTGAGAACATTCCTGGTGTCAAGGAATGTTCTATCAGTGGTCATTACCCAAAATGGGTTAACTTTAAGTAAGCTTTCTTCCAAAAATGTAGATTATCCTCATCCAGTCAAGTGGAAGTCCTTATAAGCAAAACTTACCTTTCCTAGGAAGGAAGACAAGTCTGCCTCAAAAGTAAGCTATGAGCCCAAAATGCAGCTTTTTAGCACACCTGCCTGTCCTGTGAATTTTGAACATACCAGCTATTATACTATCGTAAGCCAATTCCTGAAATTTCATCTCCGAAATAGCAGGAGGTACATGTATTGACTACAAGAGAAATGCATCCTATTTATTCTGTTTTCCTGGAGAACCGTGAAAGCTGTGGTGTCTTACTAAGAATTCCTAAGACAATGGCCTTTTAGGAGTCAATATCTTCAGGCAGAAATCACTTGGTAATGAGATGGTCATCACACTGTCTACTAAATTTGTGGGAGTTTGAGTTTCTTAATTACAAAGACAGAGTTGGGGGGAGGTTGGAGAGGTGTCTTAGCGGTTAAGAACACTGGCTGTTTTTCTAGAGGACCCAGGTTTGATTCTCAGCACACACATGGCAGCCCACAACCATCTGTAACTCCAGTCACAGGGGATTAGATGTCCTGGCCTGGCCTCTGAGGGCACTGCCTGCATGTAGGGCACAGGTACCCATGCAGGCAAAACACTCATACGCACAAAGTTTTAAATTAGGGGAAAACAATTATAGGGACCAGGGTATTATTGAGGCTTGATTATAAAAGTAGTGTATGTCTAGTATCAGCCCAGCATTCATGGTGCTACCAGCGGATAAAAGCAATCACCAGTATCACCCAGTTACAGACCCTGAGGCCTACAACAGCAACCTGCCTGAAAGATCTACCGGTGCAATAGCAACACAAGTGTTATGGAAATAACCAATCACTTTCTAACACTGGATCTTAGGTCCACTCTGTGAGATGAAACCCATTCTTGATACTGCTAAAATGGCCCCAAACTGAAGACTAAATAGGGCGTGGGCCCTAGGGAAATACCTACTATTATACTAAAAGAACCTAGCAGTAAAATGATTCCTAATGACATATGCCTATATCCACAGTCAGTGCCCCTCAACCCTAATGAGAGAAGCTTTTTCTTCCAGTAGTGGGAGTTAACACAGAGCCCCCAACTAGACACTATACAGAGAGTGGGAGATTTTGGAGCACTCAACCCTAAAAGGGATGCCATTCTCAAAGCCCTCCCCTTAAGGCTCAGAGATCTATGCAGAGAAGGAGGCATAAAGGTTCTAAGAGCCAGAGGTGGTAGATGACTGCCTGAGCTAGGGTTTCTACTGCTGTGCTCAAACACCATAAGCAAAAGCAAATTTGGAAGGAAAGGGTCTATTTCATCTTACAGCTTACAGTACATCATCTCAGGAAGTCAAGCAGGAGCTCCAACAGGGCAGGAACCTGAAGGTAAGACATAAGGCAGAGGCCATGGAATGGTACTTACTAGCTTACTCCTTGTGGCTTGTTCATCCTAATTTTATAGCATCAAGGACCACCAGCCCAGGGGTGGTATTCCCTGCAGTGAAGGGGCCTGTCCCCACTCTAGAGGTGGTGGGATCTGGGAGAATGGAGCCAATAAATGAGGCGGACTAAAGTCTCATGCAAGAGCCAACTTTATTCAGAGCCTCAGATAATTTATACTCTAAGGGTTAAGAAAGGTCACGTGAGTAAAGTTCTCATGAATTCAGGCTGTATACAACCACAAGGACAAGCCACACATAGAAAAAAACATGCTTTTCCATTGAGGCATATAAAGGATCATTAGAAAACTTAGTTGAATAATAACTGTAAGCAATAATGAGTAACCTGAAGTAAACTCACTCCTATCTGCTACACTTGGGAGAGCACAAAAACACATTCCAAGAACAATTTCATGAATTTGACTCTTGTTTTCTTGGAGTGTTCTCACAAACACTCAGAATTCTCCTCACATGAATCCATTCCTGAACCTTGTTCTGGCAGGGGCCTACCCACCTCACTCACCAATCAAGAAAATGCATCATCAGCTTGCCCACAGGCCAGTCTGGTGTGGGTATTTTCTCAATTGAAGTTCCCTCTTCCAAAATGACTCTTGCTTGTGTCAAGTTGACAGAAACTGGGTAGCACAATGAGTCCATAAAAAAACATCATCTTCCAGATACAACAGGACTGATGCACATATGAACTCAAAAGACTGTAGCAGCACATGCAAGACCTGCACAAGTTCCAACGAGACAAAATCCCAGCACTGAGGAGAAGTAAACAAAGTCTCATTAATTATTCATCAATTAATATCAGCTGGGAAGAGGAAAATATGTGTTCGCCAATGGCGTTACATTAGACATATCAACCACACTCCAGGGCGGGTCCCATGCCCAGGAGTAGTTGACCAACACAAAGCAGACTCCATGTTTTTTATGTCCTTTTTGTTTTGGTATTTTTTTTTGTCTTTTTTGTTTTGATTTTTTTTTTTTCTTGAGAGAGAAAGAACATGAAGTTGGGTGGGGAGGGAGGTGGGAAGGATATGGGAGGAATTGAGGGAAGAAAAAATTACGATCAAAATACATTGAAGGAAAAGTTTTAAATTAAAATACATTTGTAAAGTTTTGCTTTGTTGATACACTTCAAAATACACATTTGAAAATTAAAAGAGGCCTCCTATCATTTTAAACATATACAAATCAATAAATAAAGATGGAGAATCATACTGTCATCTCAATAAGACCAAAAGGGTTTCATAAAATCTAACAAGAAGGCTTTGTGACAAAAACTCTCAAGAAATTATGGCTTAAAGGTCTATATCTCAACATAATAAAAACCATGCATAAAGAAGCCACTGACCTCACAGTGGATGAGAAAAATGGTTGAGTTCACTGAAGATCTGGAGGCCCACTTCCACCATTCCCCACAGCACGGCCAGTTTTAACCAGGGCTGTTAGACAAGGAAAAAAAGACCAGCCTGTTGTTTTCCTGGCTGCTTAGCGGCCACACCTGAATCTACTGATACTTTAACTACCATCTGCGGCCCCCTAGCCCTGCAGTCAGCCCGCAGCTCAGACCTTGGCCTGGTGGGGATTTCTGGTCCCGCTGGTACCAGCTCTGCCACAGCCACCAAATGTAGTTTTTAAACCAAGTCTCTATGGTTCTATCTACTGTGGGGGGCTGCCCCACCCCCACATTTCCCCGGAGCACTCTTGAGCAGAAGCAGCAGGAAACCTTAGAAGGATAGAGGGGAGAGAAATAGATGGAAAATACAGGATAGCCTCGAGAGGGCCTGGATCCTGGATCCATTGGGCCTCAACTGTCTCTGCCAAAGGGTTTTTAAAGAAATGCCAAGGAGTGGAGCATAAGACCTGCCCCCAGCACAGCCAAGTGCAGACTATCTCAGACACCTGGTACTTAGGCCCATGGTCTAATTATCCTCTTTATGCACACCTGCTGGGTAAAGCCACTAGGAAACCTAAAGGGCCTCCAACAATCTACCAATAAAGACTCAGGAATCAGATGTTGGGGTGAACACCTGCTAGCTCAGGAGTAACCAACTGACCTTCCTTTTTGGCCAGAGACCCAAAAAGGGAGCATCCCTCCAGCCACCCCAAACCAAAAAGACCACAGAACTGCAAGTCCCTCCCTCCTCCTTCCTGTGTATCTCTCTATCTGTCTTCCTGGCTTCTCTGTACTCTCTATGGCTAATTCCTGTCAACTAGTTGCTGGCTGTGCCCCCTGACCCAAGGTTGATTTTATTCACACAGTCTTGGTTTTCACAGCGCGAGATCAAATATCCCACAACACCAGCTGAGTTAGGCAGGAGATGGTAACATCACTGTTACTTGCGAAGGACACCAGCATATGTGTGCACACCCTAAAGACGGTCCTGCAAGTCCATGAGGACTAAGGCAGTATCTCAGAGAAGTGGCAGGAGACAAAATCAGTGCAGAAAAAAATGCATTTTAAGGATTTTTATATTTATTCTGTGTGGGCGTGGAGGGGCACACATACCACATGCCCTGTGGGAGGCAGGGGCACACACATGATGTGGTTGGTGGAGACAGAGGACAGAAGACAATGTGTGGAAATCAGTGCTTTCCTTCCACCACATGGGATCTAAGGATTGAACTCAGCTTGGCAGGCTTGGTGGCACGTGTCTTTACCCACAAAATAATCACGCTAACTCCCCCCCACCCCCGACACACACACACACACATACACACACACACACACACACACACACACACACACACACACACAGTGCATTTTGATACTGGGAGGGAAAGAGAAAGAAAAGGAGAAAGAAAAAGGTTTGTTTTTTTAAAAATAAATAAATGTATTCCTTTCTGTCCACAAAGGTAAAACACAAGGCAATCAAAGTAGCAAAAATGAGAGTTAATAGTTACAGATTATTATATTCACCATGCAAAAAGATGAGGTGGAGATTCAAGGGTCAGAGCTGAGGGTCACAGCCTGAAGAGAGGGTGTGCAATTGCTGCTACCAGGGGTTCCTGTAAAACTACTGAGAAAAATTAAATATTTGCCCAAGTGTGCTGAAGGACAAGTCGAAGCTGACACATTCAATTCCAATGCCATGCTCCGGCTTTTCCTTGAGCCAACGTAGAAGTTATTAACCTTCCCAAACCAATCATTTTCATGTCTCTTCTCTGCCTAAAACATGCAGTTTCATTTTGAGCTCACTGTGCAAGGAATTCATGGGTCCACATCATTTCTCCTCACAGTAACCCAGCCAGACAGCACCGATCCTTCGAGACCCCCCACAGGAAATGCTCCCGTCTGATCAGAGAGCCTTCCCTAAATCCTGACTGATGCTGCTGTGCTTACCTTGGCTAGCAGCCTTTCATCTCTCCTCCATCACTTGCAAAAGTCCTTCTTTTCAAGCTCCTCATTTACAAATGTTTTCTTTTTCTGTTTATGTTTTAATTTAGTTAAGCTATCACTACATCATTTTTCTCCTTCCTCTCCTCCCTCCTACCCTTCCCATGCTCCCTGCACCCTCCCCAAATCATGGCCTCCTCTTTTTTAACCATTCTTGTTACATATGCATATAAAGGAATAAAAGCATAAATATAAACTTCTGAGTTCCTTCAGTGTCTGCACATACAGACACGTTTCTAGGGTGGACCACTTGGTAGTGGAGAACCTATCAGGGGTTCATCTCTGGGGAAAACTTACTCTTCCTCTCTTGGCATGCATTCATTAATTGACTGCAGCTCTTCATCTAGTGATGAGACTTGTGAGATTTGCCCCATTTATGTTGGGATATCTGAAATGAAGGATAAGTGGCGCTGGTGGTGGCGCTGGTTACTGCGAGGAAAGGTCACGGTCACAACAGAACCCAGTATTAGTTTTAGAGCTTTATTGGGAGCGAGGGGACAAGAGAACCGGGCCTGGGGAGGAAAGCATGTGCAGAGAGAGGGAAAATGGCGTGGGGGAGAGAGAGCAGAGCAGAACAGAGAGATAGAGAGGGTGAGGTCTGCGTCTAGCTTTTTAAGGGTTCCTGGTGAACACACACAGGTGGGCTTATGGAGATACACCATGCATGCACTGATTGCGTGACCACGCTGAGCACACGTAGTCACCAGCACACACTGATGATGTAAGACGCAAGACCCTTTGCTTAACTCCTGAACTGCGCATGTGCAGTCATGCAGCTGGAGTAAGGGCAGAATTCTAACAATATCAACTTGGTTTTGGAACTGCTCAGATCGTCTATAGGTAGCCATGTTGTTGAGATTTTATGGGTGTGGCTTCTGTGTTGCAGCTAGCAGGCACAATCTCACGGCAGACTTCCTTGTCCTCTGGCTCTTACAGTCGTTCTTTTCCCTTTCCTGCAATGTTCCCTTTGTCTTGGGTCCAGGAATTGTATTGTAGATGTGTCAAGTTGCCAAGGGAGAAGACAAGTGGTCTTCCCATCCAGCCATAAAACCTATGAATGACAAAAATGACTGAGCCAGCAAGATATTTCACGATGATGAAATAGTGGCCTTTTTATCTTAGGGGTTACCTGCATCTATCAAAAAGGAAAGAGATTGTGCCTAGTACTGTAAACCAAGCCCAGCCACCAATGGCTTGAAAGCACATAGACCCAAGAGGAGAACCAACTACCACCAATTTCCTAAACCAGTGTGATTCCTAATGACATTCTAAGTACTTACCTTATACTCATAGATAAGTGTAGATCTCACCCATCATCAAAGAAACTTCTTTTCACAGAAGAAAGAGACCATTACAGGAAGCCACAACAAGTCAAAATTCAGAGAACAACTGACCATGGGGTA
>CABHPH010000840.1:0-25945 GCA_902168325.1 Peromyscus nudipes
CTTCATTATCAAGTATAATGCAATTGAATGTAACTACCAGACATGGGAAGCTCATTCTTTCTGGCCATCTGGCTAGATGGGGCCTCTTTTAAAAGGTTGACAACATTATCAACAACCTCAAGCATTTTGTTTCTACTAGCCAAGAAAGACCAGAAATAATATTCTAGTCATGATTAAATAGTGTCAATGTGGAGAAAAGAGTTATCCATGTTTCCCATGGGAGAATCAGAAGATGTAAAAAGTCTATACTTATTTCAACTATGACATTATCTCCCCCAAAGAGTAAAATATGATCACACCTTAAGTTTCCATTCAAGATAAATTTGAAGAGGATCCAGAATGATTTAGACTTTGCAACTCAAGAAAAATGTCAAAATAGAATCCAGTGAACTACTGATGTTGAATTAGGAACATGATTATGTTTTTGCTGCTTTGTATGTGAACTTCTTGGTGATATTAATTTTCTGTAGTGAGCACATTTCATATTTTCTGAATCATAACAAATTACTTTAAAGGAAAAACTGGCTTCTTATGCAATTCATTGTTTTGGGTTTCTGTGTTCATCCACTTTATCACCCGGGCTTTGTCTTGCTCTAGAGCTTCTGTTACAAGTCTCACCCTCCACCATCTTCAGTGAGTCACTCTTCTCCAGCATGGCCTCCAGTTTTTACTTGAAGAACTAATTCTCCAGAGAAAATGCTGACACATTGGAGAACTCACATTTCTATTATTTTCGAGAAGGTGCTGAGCGATACTGTGGTTCACGCCTGACAGTTTTCAAATTATTAAAATGAAATAGAGACCAAAAGAAATGGTGTGCCCTCAGTTTCAAACAGCCCGTCAGCACCGTGGCTGGTCCTCCAATTAGCTCTCCTCTTGTCTGCATGACCTCCCCTGACCTGTTCATCTCCCAGAATGACAGTTCTCACCGGTCTGTGAGCTGCAGCCCTCCCTGGTTCCCATCTCACAGTCCACTTATCTGTTAAACAATGATTAGCGAAAACACGCACATGGTGGCATCTTAGCATTTATTTGACCAGCTCTCAGTGATCACAAGCGATCACGTTCTCCTCTTGTTTCTGCTAACCACTCACACCATCTTGGCCACATCCTGGTGAGGAGGAGGGATACGCTTTAACAAGATCCTGCCAAGAGGCCATCTACAAAACACTCATGCTTGTCCTGGGATAGAATCTCAGACTCATGGTTGAGAATGTGCTGGTGTGGAATGAATTATAAACTGGACAAGAGCAAACCTCTTGAGAAAGCAGCAGGCTGCCCACTGCCTCTGAGCCACAGTTCCGCCCGGGATCCTTCCCTCTCCAGCAGCAGTAACTGGCAGCAAGCCCCTCCTCCCAGTGGAGTGTCCCTGACTCTGGAGAAGAAAATCTGCTAGGGGATCCAACAGATGTGCCTCAGGGATACACTGTCTACACATAACACAGAGTACAGTGCCCATCAACACAGTGTGCCCTTCCGCACAGCACAGGATGCATAACTTCGACATGGGAATGATTTCAAGAAATGAAAATTGCAGGTCTGTGGAGATGGATAAGTGGATAGAATGCTTGCTGTGCAGATATCAAGATCTGTCGAGTTCAAAGTCCAGTGCCCACGGGAAAAAGTCCAGTATTGTGGTCCATTTATCACCTCAGTTCTCGGGAGCCAGAGGCAGGTAAATCTCTGGGCCTCACTGACCAATCAGAGGAACCAGGGTCTTCCAGACCAATAAGTGATCCTATATCAACAAGCAAGGTAGCCTGAGGAGCAACACTATAGATTTCCCTCTAGCTACTGCATGCACACATGCACGCGTCTGTGTATTTATGGGCGTGAATGCACATACACCAAACCAAACCAGTAATAACACAATGGAAGGATTCTTTAGTTATTTGTGAGTTTTCGGGGGGGGGGTGTTGTTTTAGCTTTTTTGATATTACCAGCAAGTGATTTTTATTAGATAAGATTCTCTTTGTGCGTTATAAAAAGGCAATGCTTAGTCAATGGAGTTACAGGGTTAAAAACTAAAAAGGTGGCCTGAGTTTCCTGGATACATGCAAATAAGAAGAAAGCTGGATGACGTTTATATCACATGAAAAGAGATGCCATGATGCTCCCAGAAAGAGAAAAGAGGGTTAAGAATAAATATCTTTAAAAGAAGGAAAATGCCTGGTGGTAGAAAGGAAAAGCCAATCCACCAAATGGGCTCACATGATGGGGAAACCACTTGTAACTATGAATACAGTCTAACCATAAGACTATCCCAGCATGAAATTGCTACTTCAGTGGGCTGAGTAGTTTAATATTGGCAGTTTGAAATGGTTTATCCCAATACATTAATATTTAAAATACTTATACTTCCTCTCTGAGTGAGGAAGAGTTGGATCACTCACCTTCAAATGACCCTTTATTGTAGCTCCACATCCCCTAATTAATGAAAAAAAAAAAAGACTTCAGACTTTAGTGTGGACTCCATCACTCCAAACTAAGACAACTGGACAGGATCCTGTCTTCAATGAGCAGCTTCTCTCCAGGAAGCCACTGCTGTGACCTGTTGTTCAACCCTAGGGTCATTCCATATCTTAGCCAACTCCCCTAATCTCTATCACATCCCTGCTCCAGGCTTCCCGCTTCAGGCCCACTAATCCTACCAGAGCAAAAGGTACCCTGAGTGGAAGGAGAGGAAAGCCAGCTGAGGCCAGTGCAGTGGGCGAGGGGTCCAAGAATCAGGCTCCCTGGCCTTCAACCCCAGCCGTGCGGCTTCCTGGACATCCTGCCTAGTTGGAAATCAGCGTCACAGTATACCGTCTCAGAGTGTGAATTAGCACACCTAAGGCTCCTAGAACAAACAGTGCCCAGCACATCAGCTCAGTAAATATTACCAATTATTGTGACTTTAGTCTTTTACGTGCACATACACAATTCCAGGAAAGAAAAGCAGTTCATATTGAAAACACACAGAAAGGTGCCCAGGGTACAGATACTCAAGGTAATGTGTTCACACCTACAGATAAGAGTTTGTAGAATGGGGGGAAAATAAAGATCAAACAGAGACTAGCAACTGCAGCAAAACTATGCATTCATCTGGTTTCATCTCGATTCATTCCCCAGGGAATCACGTAATATCTCCCTCCCCATGTGTTAGAAAGAAGCCTGTCAAATTAATCTGCAGTATGAGAGGCATGCCAATGGTTTCATCTCTGTAGATGTTATTACTACACTGTTATTCTTTTTCTAAATCTGCAACCCTCTGCCCATCTTTCTCAGTCCAAGCTCCCGGGAAGTTCTTAGGGCGAGAAGTACTTCTCATCAATAGAGATTCAATTTGCTGCACAAGTTAAGACGCAGTAAACTTCTCTCCCCTTTGCTTAACGGCTGCTTCCACAGTCATAAAATGAGCCCAACGTTTAAATGGGGAGAAGGATCTTAAAGTTTAATCATTGGAGATTAAGTCTTTTTCATGAGGCCTGAGCTACACAGCAACAGGTTAGAAATGGATTGGCAGCCTGCTCCCCAGGGCAGGGCCACAGCACAGAGAAACATCTGACCCCAGGCTCCCAAGGCTCATAAATGTCGAAGGAAATTGAAAGTTCCCTCTTCCAGTGTGAGCTCAGAGAAGGCACAGGGGCCTGTGGCTTTTAAAGGGACAGGTGTGTCCATGCACGATGGGGGATGTTTGAAAGACCAGAAGCCTGATGATGGTTAATGAGCTGAGGCAGGAGTTTATGGAAACTTCTTTCCTCAGCATCCAGAAAGAGCTCTCCAGCCCTCACATTCACACTATGAAACTAGCAGACATAGACTCACACATGAGAAATGCTGGAAATAGCCTGCTCTGCATTCACCAGGCATCACGTGGCTCCAGCCCATTCACAGCAATCCTCTGGCACTTTACACTGCAGAAATGTTTTCCTTTTGTGCCTGTGAATAAGACCAGAGAACACAGGCAAAAGAAGGAAAGGCATAATTGCTTGCTGTCACCCATTCAACTGCCAACAGAGCCAATTTGGAAGAAAAGAATTCAGCTCTCCTTCCCAGCAGGATGTCAACACCATGGATGACATCATACTACCAGACATCCAGCTATAAATGAAGCTTTGCCAAAAAAGGGCGATGCCAACTGAGAGCCCTGGGTGCCACCCTGACAGCTGCTTCCTACGGGAGTCTGCAACATGCACCAGGAGGGGAGCGAGGCAGAGGGCATGGGATAAGGTCCCTGCTTGGACCTAGGCTGAGGCTGTAATATTGGATGAAAATCTACCTTCACTCGCTTCCCTGATTCCGGAGAGATTTGTGATGTCTGGAATGATAATACAGGAAAAACCACTGACAGAAATTGGGAACAAGAGCCAGATATAGTCAGTTTTGGGGGTGTGTTGTTTAAAAAAGAAAACTGTGTGCGTGCATGTGGGGAGGGGGTGGGTGTGGTTAAGAGAGCTTGCTCTACAAGCAAGAAGACCTGTGTGTGAATCTCCAGCACCCACAGAAGAGACGGAGGATGGCTGTGCATGCCTTGTTCCTGTAACGCCAGCACTGGGGAGCAGATAAGAGTCAGAGCCTGAGAGCTTCCTGGCTGAAAAGGTAAGTTTTGTCTCAATGAGAGACCACATCTCAAGATAATTGTAAGGCAGACAGTGATAGAGTACTGGAAATGCTGTGCTGGCTTCCACGTGCACATGCCTATGTACACACAACTGCACATTTATGAACATGTACCACACATATATACATATAATTAACAACACACACTACCACCACCACCACCACCACCCATGCACAGAGAGCCCCCCTCCCAGGGGCATTGGGAAAGGAGGAGGGATATTGGTGAAATTATTAAGGCCACTCCACATAGTTAAAAGGGAGGTTTATTTAGTGGCGTAATTTACAAATGAAGGGGTAGGTAGGTTGCAGGGTCTGGGGAAGACGTAGCACAGTCTGGCGGTATTCTCTGGAGAACTCTGCTTGGTCTACCTCTAGTATCCAGGGTCCAGGAACCAAAAGGAAGGCGGTGCATCCAGATCTCGGGTCTTCAGGGCCCTCTCTTGGCCCTGCCTTGTAGGTGTGACAGTTACCGAAGCCTCAATGGGGGTTGGAACTTCCAGATCAAAGCTGGAATGGCTACCCACTACAGAGGGACTCATATTCTGGAAAGCTTATGGTGGCTATGCTCTATGAGTGAAGGTCCTGTCCACAATGAGCTCCCTGATTTCATTAGGGCAATAGAATCACAGGCTAGCAGAGGCCATGGTAGTGCCTAACTAGAAGACAGTGCTGGTACATTTTCCCTATCGACAGTTAAGAATAAAGCAGTAATCAGAAGGTTTGGCGATGTCTAATTGATGACAGTCCCTTAGAAGGAAATGGACGTACAGTCTCCTAAATTGTTCTTTGCTCTAACAAGAGGAATGAATGGAGGCTTGTTAGCCAGAGTTGTCAGGTGACTCCACATTCAATTTCCAAGCTCAGGACCTCATTCTCTGCAAGATGGTTCCTTCTTCCTTGCGAACCTTGCTCCCTCTACCCTCTCCACCATGCACTCCTATCTCCCTTCTTAAATCTACTTTCCTCATAGAACATGTCTCCTGAAATACATTCTTCATCATTTGGCCAGTACTTTCCATACATTAATCACCATCCTGGCTTCTGGCAGATCTCTGCCCTATGGAACAACTTTGGGATTTGTTTGTTTATAACATATCTCTCCACATGATTGTCATGTCTTGAGAGATGCTATGTGTTGTTATAATGTCTCAGATGCTGTCTATCTTGTCCATGGCTCTGCCCCCAGCACTTAGAAAAGCAGACAGAATAGAGTAGAAACCAGAAAAACATGTGTCAGATGAATCAATGTTTCCTGCTTGTCTCATTTACTCTTCTATTGCCATGAGAAAACACCATGTGTGGCCAAGGCAACTTATAAAACAAAGTATTTCATTTGGGGCTCAGGGTTCCAGAGGGTAGTAGAGTCCATAATCATCATGACAGGGAGCATGGCAGCAGGCAGGTGGGTATGGTGCTAGAGTAGTAGCAGAGAGCTTTTATGTTGAAACAACCATGAGATAGAGAAAGCTAACAGGGAATGGCAAGGACTTTGGAAACCTCAAAGCCCAATTCCCAGTGACATACCTCCTCCAGCAAGGCCACACCTCCTAATCCTTCTCAAACAGTTCCACCAACTGGAGACCAAGCATTTAAACATATGAGCCTATGGTGGCTATTCTCATTCAAACAACCACACTGGTGAATAGAACTATCTGCCTTTCACAGACTCTATTTTCTCATGTACCTGAACCCTAGACTTTGCCTCTTCCGTCTGGGCACACAGGAGAACAAGCTTGGGCTATGGTGAATGTCTCTACCAGGCTCATGGTGAAGGGCAAGCATGCTTGTCCCAGACTGGGAGTTTCCAAGCCAAGGTTATGATCATAATCATTTTGGAAAGTTCAGGGAAGGCACTGATCCTGGGATTTTGTGAATCTGAGGTGAGGCCTAGAAATCTATAAAGGTGTCCTAGATTTTACATGCTCCAATCTGCCCCCCCCCCCCCACTGAACTATGCATCCGTGTCTTATCTTCATCTCACTCCAGGGACATCAGTAGTAGCCCAATCAGAGGAGATCTGTGAGAAATAAAAAGGAAGGGGAGGGACTAGACTAGACTACATCTCTCATATGTAGCTGCCTAACCTAAAGAAGAGATCCGTGCCCTATACCATCTTCTGAGTCGATTCCTTCACACCCAATATGCAAAGAAGAAGAAGTTGAAAGCAGAGCTAAGGATGGCTCGTTATGTAAAAGCTCTTACATGAGGACCTGAGTATTGGTCCCTGACACCCAGACAAAATCCAGGCTAGAAGCACACCACTGGGTTTGAGTGTGTGGAAACAGGTAGATCACTGGGGCTTGCATGTGGGCCAAGCCTGGAAGAAGGTAGAAAGCTACAGGTTCAGTGATGGACCATGTCTGAAAGGAATAAAGTAGACATGATAGAGCAGGATATCAAGAGTCCTCCTCGGCCATCTGTCAGCATGTGCCCTGGTGGATGCACCTGCACACACACATGCATAGAGAACACATACTACACACACAGTGGTACTTGACAGTTAAGCCTTCATGATGTGCAGTGACTCCTAAGATGTGGATTCCTGTTCTTGGGTAGCACAGAGTTAGCACTGATTTTAATATCCACCATTACAAAAACAGACTGAGTCAGAGGATCTAAAAGTGTTAAATGCTGCAGAACACATTTGCTCTCCTGGGCATCACGTCATAGGCATCCAGTGAAAAGGACACTGTACCGAGATAAATTTTTTAGGAGGAAAGATGCAATGATCTCACTGAGGAGGCAGCTTGGTCTCCAAAGGTCATTTTTAGAGCTGGAAATGATTCAGGTTTGGAACACTGACTGACAGTGTTTTCTCTGTGGTGTCTTTAAACATCAGCAGGGCGTTTTACTAGAATCCTAAACACCCATTGCCGGGAGGTTGGAGGCTTGGGCTTTAGGCTTCAAGAGACTGTACAAGTCCAGGCTAGAGTGATGATTGCTGAAGCCCATAGAAGACACTGCTCTCAAAGTCAAATTCTTGACTCATGGTCATTATGTAGTCATCATGAGATAGGTCTGTGTTGGCGCCACTGAAATGCAGCCCAGGCTGAGCCGCAGCTAGGAGAAAAGACTTCACTGTAGAAATCCAAGAAGCCATGATAGAGAGCTCACAGCTGATGCAACATCAGTAGTGCAGAGCTGAGCACAGGGGAGGGAGACAAAGGAAAATTCTACCTGAACTCCAGGTTTTGACACCTGAATTGCCATATTAAAAAAAAAGCCAACTGTGAGAATTCATACAAAAACTGAGCCATATAATAAATACCATCCTGTTTTAGAAAACAATGAAATAGCTACAGACAGGACTCAGCTTTTTATAAAGATGAGTGGATCTCCTAAGTGAATGAAAGCCTCGTCCATTACTCTTTTCTTCCTGCAGACAGAATACGGAGTGGGGAGCTTTTGGCAAGATGACGAAACGTCGCAAAATTACTCTCATCACATCCCTGGCGATCTCCACATGAGGCAGGCATTTTTACACACTGAAACATGAGAAAAAGAGCTTGAGGAATCCATAAGTGCAAAATGATTTCAAGTTCTATCCTAGCTGTCAATAAAAAAGGACGAAACAAAATTCTCCACTGACTTAACATCGGCAGTACTGAGTTCTGTGCAGCAGAAAGGAACATGGGACATGGGTGTCTATGCCTGGTGTTGTCAGAACTGCAGGGATAAGCACACCCTTGGAAAAAAATACTACCTATTATGGTAATTACTTTCGTAGAAATAGTCAGTTTCCCTGCCTTCTGATAGGTAGCACTTCTTCAGATCCTGGCCAATTTCATGCAGAATATTGAATGTGATGTGTGAGTTATTGGGACATACCTTAGTCTCCTCATCACACCATCATCAACTTCTGCTCACCACGTCTATTCTCCCAGAGTAGTTACTTTGGATGGGCCATGACAACCAGCCAATGAGGTGGCAGTGTGGCTCCCATCACAGCTTGTGCTTGGCAGCTCCATGGGCTTCTTGCCTCAATGTGAGAAGCACGGAGGGTGTGCAAGCTCAGCACTGACCTGTACAAATGAAAAGTTTCTCATGCTTCACCTCTCCCATGAAAGAAGATGCTTCATAACAGTTCATCTCCAGGGCTGGAGAGATGGCTCAGAGGTTAAGAGCACTGACTGCTCTTCCAGAGGTCCTGAGTTCAATTTCCAGCAACCATATGGTAGCTCACAACCATCTGTATTGAGATCTGGTGCCCTCTTCTGGCCTGCAGTCATACATGCTGTATCAGGCTGTATACATGATAAATAAATAAATAAATCTTAAAAAAAAAAAAAAGTTCATCTCCAACTCAGGCTGTCCTTAGATGTCCACAGTGGCATGTTACATGACAGCCTGCATTAATCTGCTGTCCATCTGTAATTAACATTTACAATGAAAAATAATGTGTCAAATCTGTTTTTAGGGGCCAATGTCATTAAACTTCAGGGTCAATATCTGCATGCACCTTTCTTTCTAGAAAAGGCCAAGTACCTCAAAATGTAGTCCATTGTCCACTATCTTATCCTCTCTCTCCACCAAGTCTGCCACCAGAATGTCAGGTGATAAACTAAATCCACAAGGAAGATATAGTCCTGCCCTGCAGCTCTGTCTCTATAACATAATGGAAAAATCCATTTTCTTTTTTAACACATGGTAAGCGTAAGGATAGATTTAGAAAAATTCAAGATGCCTCACTGGTTATGACTTCAGCCTGTACTCGGTGGCGTGATGCAGACACTCACACCAGAACAGGAGGAACATGTGCCTGCATTTCTTCCCCACCACACAGGCAAAAGCCCAGCAGACAGCCTGGAGACAGCTGTGAATGGTATATTTACACCATGGCAATGGTCAAATGTTGTCAATATTGACAGGCAGCCCCGCCCATCAGAAAGCCAATTGTCAAAATATTTACCAGCACACCCCTGTCTGCACTGAACTCCAGCTGTGTCCAGCGCTGCCAATGTGAATATGATCAGCAAGTTAATTCTCCTTCATTTGCTAGGAAAAGCTCACTACAAAGAAATCCCAGCAATTTCTTCCTGTCAACTTTCCTTGTCATGGAATTTATTAATATCATACAGTCCTGATACCAGGAATATCTCTTAGATTGGACATAGGTGGTATAATTGTTTGACAGATGAATATGTACTAAATGTTTGAAAGTCTACTGCGATTTATCGCTTCCACACAACCTAAACCTGAACTGTGCACGCAGCAAACTTTCCATGAATGGCAAGTGAAATTGGTTTCTGGGAAAGTTTCAAATCAGAGTGAAAAACAGTATCTCCAGAGACAGGGGAGCTGTCCTGTGTGTCTCATTTGTTACATTTTTAAAGGATGCACGCACCGGTGCAGTAGAGACTGGGCCCCAAGTGCTTCAGACATGTGACAAACAATGCAGGGGCATCACAATTGGAAGGCAGAAGGATAAAGGAGAGGCAATAGAGGCTGAAACAAGTCAGAACCGAATTATTTGTAAATAAGGTCTCAATTAAGAGCCAACTGAGGGATGACATGGTGACATGGGTAGCGTCCATCAGATACAATGGGTCACCTGTGCCTCTTTTGACAACCAGGAATACTGCTGGGCATCATGATTGTTGATAGCACAACCAAGAATTCCTCTTAAGGAAGCACACTCAAGGGAAATAATCCAAAACAGAAACAAAACCAAAACTAACCAAATAAAAGACCAGCACAGTGCAAAAGAAGTGAAAAATGTCCCTCCATTAGTACAAGATTGAAGACATGACTTCACCCTGGGACCAACTGCTTCCAGGAACGTGTGGGATAATGAAAGCAATCAGATATTTTTAAATAGCAGGAAAAAGTATAGCACAATTATAACTAGATGAGATCTATATGATCAGGGAAGGCGATTTCTGCTGATGGGCGAGAGAGAACAAAGAAGGCCTTTGAATGTGGAAACAAAAACAAAGATAAATCACAAACCATACGGAGGAGACGACATCCTCCTCATGCAGAGAGAGATGCTGGCTGGTTTCCGTAGATCTGTTCTGCAAACCCCACCCCGTCTCTAGGGGCTAAGAAAGCAGATGCTTGGAAGACAGTGATGTTGTCTTACCTGGTCTCCTCCTCCTCAGAGTCTGGGATGGTCCCTGACAGTGTCCAACACTGGAATTGCAAGGTCTGTGTCCATCTGACACATCATGTCTAGGCAGGTGCCTTTTATCTTAGCTTGCTCTCTATTGCTGTGATAAAACACTGACCAAGACCAAAAGGAAAAAGTTTATTTCATCTTGTAGCTTACAGTCCATCATCAAAGATAGCCAGGATGGAAACTCCAAGCAGGAACCTAGAGGCAGGAACTGAATCAGAGGCCATGGGGGATTGCTGCTTACTGGCTTGTTCCGTTTGCTTTCCTGTACCAGATAGGAACACTTTCCTGGGGTAGCATGTCCCACAGTGGGCTGAACCCTCCCACATCTCCCACATTAATCATTAGTCAAGAACATGCCCCGCAGACTTGCGTGAGGCTCATCTATTGGAGGCATTTTCTCAGTGGAGGTTCCTTTACCCAGGTGACTCCAGCTTGTGTCAAGTTGACAAGCAATTGCCAGGTGACAATGGGGGACATTTCTCACTCAAACCACCACAGGGCTAAAGCTTCAAAGTACCAATATTTAATACAAGCCAAGTGCAGTTGACCCACTCAAAACCAGGGTAGATGCATATATTTGCTGTGGATGATTGACTGATAAATAAAACACTGACTGGCCAGTAGCCAGGCAGGAAGTATAGGCGGGACTAGCAGAGAGGAGAATTGAGAGAAAAGGAAGGCGGAGAGAGAGACGCCAGCCTGCCTTCCAGGGAGCATCATGTAAAGGCAACAGGTAAAGCCACGGAACACGTGGCGACATATAGTTAACAGAAATGGGCTGAGTATAAGAGTAAGAGCTAAACAATGGTAGGCCTGAGCTAATGGCCGAGTAGTTTAAATAATATAAGCGTCTGTATGTTTATTTTATAAGTGGGCTACTGGACTACTGGGGCTTGGCGGGACCCAGAGAGAAAAACTCCAGCTACATATATTCCTGCCTGTACTATTCTTTCTCTTTTTTTTCTCTTTCAAGTCTGCTTTTCTCCTAGGTATGAGTCAGGGAGGCCTCTGAGGTTCAGTCTCGGGCTGTGTGTAGCTTCTTCGTCTATGTCATCAGACCCTCCTCAGCCTCCATGATGTAGCAGCACCTTGAGAAAAGAGTTCCCAGAGCTCTGCTCACCTGCCAGTTCTGAGGAGCTACACAGGAAACTGTCACAGATGTCTGTATACCACAAAACCTCACCAAGAAGGCCCAAGTTGCTCTTGGTCTCCAAAACAACCACCCCCTCACTGTCCCTGTGATACCCTTGTGTTAGCAACACTTGTGTCTTATTCATGTTTAAACCACTAGGAATATTTCTACTTCCTCCCCCTTGTCCATACCTAACCATACATGAAATGCTATATGTGATAAAGCAATCTATTTTGGACACTTTTCAAAAACAAAAAAATTATTTGGATCTTACCCTTTGTCACTTCTATATAACTGTGCCCCTGTCCCCTCACCTTTAGACTTCTGGAACCATGAAGAAGTAGGGTCCTTGTCCTGGGTCCTCTGCATTCTTGACCATCTTGTCTTAAGCCAACTCCATCAGAAGCGAGGGCTGGGATGAGTTTCTGCTTATGTGCACATGATTTTAATTATTTCACAATGTATATAAATATCAAAAATCACATTATGTGATGTAAACTTATATGCAATATCTACTTGCCCATTATATCTTAATAAAGCTGGGGGAATAAATGAGGAAAAAGTGTCAGCCTAACACTTATCACAACCTGTTCAGTTCTGCATTTTTCTATTTGTTTGTTTGGGCCTTTTGTTGTTGCCTCAAATTAATATACCTAAAAAATACTTCCATCCTGTTCCCATTACCTCCTCCACAAACCCTGTCCATATGTCTTCCCTGGTGTTTCTATTGCTGGGAAGAGACACCACGACCAAGGCAACTCTTATAGAGGAAATCATTTAATTGGGCTGCTTTACATTTTAAGAGATTTAGTCTATTATCATTGTGATGTGACATGGTGGCAGGCAGGCAGACAAGGTGCTGGAGAAGTAGCTGAGTATCCTATATCTTGGCTTGCAAGCAGCAAGAAGTGGTCTGAGACAGTGGGCAGTATCTTGAGCATAGATAAGACCTGAAAGCCCACCTCCACAGTGACACACTTCCTCCAACAAGGCCACACCTCCTCGTAGTGCCACTCCCTTTGGGGGCCATTTTCTTTCCAACCACATATCATGACAGATATGGTAGACTGTGTTTCTCCGTCACATATGTAATGCCCCCTCTCCACCTGCTCTCTAGGTGCTGTTCTGCCCACTAGAAATGAGAGGCATCTGACATCTGTGTGGAGACATACTGCTCTGCTCAGCTTGGACCCCAGCACTCTGTGGTGATTGCAAGTCCAAGATGGAGAAGACTCTGGGATCCAGACTAAAGAGACCCCTGAATGGATCAGAACTGAGCTTAGTGTGAAGCGAGGAAAACCATTGGAACCTCTCCTTGGCCCCAGATCCAGACGAGGGAAGCAGCCATTTGTTGAATCACTATTCTGGGTTAGTTGCAATGTAACACCAGGAAAAAAAAGGTCACATGTCCTGATCCAATTCTGGAAGTCAAGCATGTTCTCTGCAGTGTGCACACAGCAAACCACTTAATGTCCATGTCCAACCTTATCAATTAGGCACTGTTATTAGGAACATTTACAAAGGAGGAAAAGTGCATATCATGAAATTCACCCCCAGCCACATGGTAAGGATAACCCAGCTCAGGATGTCACTCTGTCCTGCTCTGTGGATGGCTTTCACAGCTCCTCACAGCCCTCCTCTGAATCCCCACAATGCCACAGGAATCCTGTAACTTTTCTTTTTATCACAACTATTTCTTAAAACTCTCCCTTCCTGGGTGCAGAGGCCAAATATTACTCAGTCCACATAAAGGGGTTCAGCAATGCTGCACAACTGATGAGTTATGATGAGTTATGGTGAGTTATGAGAATGTGGTTCTTGGCGCTTCGGGCCAGGACAGTCACTGTGGTTCCCCAATCAAGCACTTAGCTCTGTCCTTATTTGACCAGATTTCTGAAGTCCGGTCTCACCCTGATAGTCCAGTCCCTCACAGTCTGTCTTTGGTGTAACTTTTCCACCCCACTTTCTCTTCTCCCTCAGTTCACTGCAAGCTTCATTGTCTCTCTCCTGAACATGCAGCTTCCTCCAACTGTGAATGCTTGCCTACTGTTGGCCTCCTTCCAGAATATCCCTTCCCTCCAAAAGCATGTTCCTGTGCCTTTGGTGTGTGTGTGTGTGTGTGTGTGTGTGTGTGCATGTGTGTGTGTGTGCATGTGCGTGTTGTGTGTGTGTGTGTGTGTGTGTGTGTGTGTTTATAACAGTCCTTGTCTCCTGTGTATGCACATGTCTGTTTCTGTAATAACCATAAACTCTTAAAGCCAAGGCCCTGCAACTTGATATGCCATGTTTGGTTGATATCCCTGGGAGGCCTGCCCTTTTATGAAGAGAAAGGAGGAGGAGTGGATCTGGGGAGAGGGAAGGTGGGGGGAGGGAATGGGGGAGGTGGACAGAGGGGAAACTGCAGTTGGGATATTGAGAGAGAGAGAGTAGATAGATAGATAGATAGATAGATAGATAGATAGATAGATAGACAGATGATAGATAGATAGATAGATAGATAGATAGATAGATAGATAGACAGACAGATGATAGATAGATAGATAGATAGATAGATGATAGATAGATAGATAGACAGACAGATAGATAGATGATAGATAGATAGATAGATAGATAGATAGATAGATAGATAGATGATAGATAGATGATAGATAGATAGATAGACAGACAGACAGACAGACAGATAGATAGATAGATAGATGATAGATAGATGATAGATAGACAGATAGATAGATCATTGATAGATAGATAGATAGATAGATGATAGATAGATAGATAGATAGATAGATAGACAGATAGATAGATGATAGATAGATAGACAGATAGATAGATGATAGATAGATAGACAGATAGACAGACAGACAGACAGATAGATAGATAAATAGACAGATAGATAGATAGATAGAAGATAGATAGAAGATAGATAGATACATAGATACATAGATACATAGAAGATAGATAGATAGATACATAGATACATAGATTAAAAACAGGACCCATGTCAAAGTCAACTACATTATTCTTAAGCATCAAGCACAGAGGCAATTAGTAGCCACTCAATGGATGTTTCGAGGATGAATACCTGTGATGGTTAATCTTCACTGACAACTTGACTAAATTTAGAATCACCATGGAAACACACCTCTGGGTGTGTCTACAAGAGTGTTTCCAAAAATGTTCAACTGCAGGGAAACCCACCCTGAATGTGGGTGGCACCGTCTCATGGGCTGAGGTCCCACACTTAATAAAAAGAAAGAGCCAAGTGCAAGCACCCGCCTTTCCCTGCTTTGTGACTGTGGACGCCGGGAGACCACCTATCTAACACTCTTGTCCTTGTGTCTTTACACCACAGTGGACTGCACTCCCAAACTTTGCCTAAATAAACCACGCTCTCTGCAAGCTACTTTTGTGAGTATTGTGTTACAACAAGAAAAGTAACTAACGCGGTTGCCATGTTGAGACCAGATTGCTTGTGTGAGGTTTTTATTCACCAAACTTGTTCTAAAGAGCACTGGGTCCTGGTGTGCAGCAGAATTAATCAGAGAACAACGCTACCCACCAGCTTCTACCCACAGATGTTGCCCATTGCAGAGCAGCACACTGCCCTGTCCCGATGCAGTTGCCAAACAGAAGGTTCTCTTGGCAGGCGCGTGGGCACGTAGAGTGCTCAGCGGGCTGCACCCCCGAACCTGCTCTTCCATTGGCAAATGGGCCTCCTCAGAACTGGCTCGCATCATTCTCCACAGGCCTCCTGCCACCCAAACAGATGGGCACAAGTGTAATTGTGCCAGTGACTAAGAATGCACATCAGTTTGGAGCACCTAATGAAAGACTTGTCTCTTACAGACGATGTCGCCCATGTCCAAACAGCAAACACATGTCATCACAGGGGCTGCACAGGAATTACTTTTATATGCTAATTTCACAATCCATAATTAAAGAGTCTTGGTTTTAGAGATTAGAGGATGAGAATGAAAAAGAGTTGGGGAAGAAAAAAAAAAACCACTGTCTCCCTTTAAAGCTCTGGCTGGTGATGTTCGTGGAGCTGGGGTGAGGTGCTTTCTCTCTCCCAGTGGAGTTTAGATTTAAGGCTTCTTTAAACACTAGCTAAATCCATGCCTTGGGACTTGTGTGGCTGCCAAGGGAGCTGGAGGCTGAAAGACAGTTCTCTCAGGGACCAGCACACCTCCACACACAGGATGAATAAGTTTAAACTCTCCCCACTGAAGCCAATTCCATAAGCCATGTTCCACAGATCAGGTTCAGAGAGGAAGAATACACCCAGCATCCACTGTATTGATAGCTTACTTGCAGTAAAGTCAGAATCCAGGCTGGAAGCCTTTATGGACTCCGTTATCTCAGTTGTCTGGTGATGTAGAATGCCTAGACAACAAAGTTAATGCCAGGAATACCCCGCATGGCCTCTGGTGTACCTTACAAATTTAAAGGCTTAAAATTGACAAAGAAATAACACCACCTACAACTCTAAAGCACTTTAGCTCTGGTCTCTTTTTTAGATGCTGAAGACAAATCAGAGATGCATTGATGTATGTGATCCACGTGTCTCACAGCCGTCTGTCCTGCTGGATCTAATCTTACTCCCCAAACTCTAAAATAGCCAAGACTCATTTGGAATATGAGAGAGGAAATATTAGCATCCTAGCTTGTCATCTTTGGAATATTCCACAAAACCCAGTATCACAGGAAAGCCACATAGGAGAAAGCAGATCATAGAGCAAAGTCAGTACCCAATAGCCAGCAGGAGGCCCCGTGACTGGATGAGTACACTGCCTGATGTCAGATGGTCCTCAGTCTCTGAGACAGGCTACAAATGCCCATTCTGAGCTACAACACTTGGAAGCCAAGAGCCCCCAGGCCTGGTGCTTCTCTGGTCACATTAAAGGGTGTCAGGTGCTTTTCCATAGATAAAATTCCTCCAGTCTGTCTACTTTTGGCCTTTTAAAAGTCACTCCTGTTGGCGGACAGCTCTAGACAGAGGCTGCACTGGGGATCACATATCCGTGAAGAATATGGTACAGAAGGAGACCAGAGCCAAGGAGGATAGCTTGACTGGCTGCTGCAGAGGGCGCCTCACTGTCACAGCTCTGGATGGTGTCTTTGCTAATCATAAAAAAAAAAAAAAAAAAAAAAAAAAACTATGCGGATGGATGTGAGTCTCAGTTATGTAAGGAAAAGTAACTGTATCTTAGATATTGAGTCAAGCCCTGTCCTGGGGGAGGTTTTAGATAAACAGTTTTAAAGAAATTAACCTCCAGTTTTGTTTACTTGCAAGTGTGATTTCTATAACTTTCAAAAATGTTCAGGACATCTTCTATTTCCTGATGGGCAAAGTTAGAATAAATGTGAGAGTTTAAACGTTCGCATCCTTCCTTCAGGGACTCAGCCTGCAGGTCACAGATGTGTCTAAACTCATTCTCACCATCTGGGATTTTTTTGCTTCTGGTCTCCCCTCTTCCAGGCACAAGTCCCTGCAGTGTTCATTTGTCTGGTGGCAGGATGAATGACTGACTCCCGGCATGGACAAGCTTAGGAAGCCGTAATCTGCTGCTGTCCCCCTTGAAGGTCATGAAATTTAATGCTGTGATTAAAGCTCAACACCTCCTATAAATCTCCAGAGAACTGTGATCCCTAAGAAGGCAGATAATTTGGAGGTGGGATGTGTTGACCTGTGCACACATGTTAAACAATTATAAATGGTTTCCTTTCATCTGTCCCAGAAGGAATCAACAGCAAGACACAGAAGCATAAATCCTGTCTAAATGAGACAACTAGGAAATAGCCCACGAGGATTGGTGGGTTCATCACAGTCCTGACACCCGTGTGCGGTGTCGAATGGTGACAGATGACCATGGTTTCCAACCTTGGCTTCACTTGAACTAGTGGCTTCTATCTCTGGCTTCCTTCTTGCAGTAAAAAAAAAAAAGTCTCATTTATCCTGTTGGCATCATTCCCAGTTAGTGAACGAGTGTGACACTTCTCCCAGGTAACCATCACAAAGGTCTCTAGCTGAGCTAGTTAGTGTAGGAAGTGTTTTGGCATTGGAAAATACATGAGAAAAATCATTCCTTGACTTCATGTCCAAGATTTGCAGGAGGGGTCTGAGATACTTGGCATACATGGGACAAGGCAGTTTGGACATCGCCTCTTGCCATTCATGTAATGTTTGATGTGCCAGAATGAAAATATGACTTGATATGCAGGTTTTGTCCTAGATATACACGAAACCCTTGAACGCATTATAGGCTCTTTCACTGGAGCAACTTGGGCTGGAAGCTGATGAACAAAAGTTGGTTGGGAACCACACACTGGATCCCTTGAAAGCCCATATAAAGTATTGGAAGCTAAAGAATTGAGGCAGAGTGACTGGTGATAGAGGGCCACAGCATATACACACACACACACACACACACACACACACACACACACACACGCACAAAGCCTATTTGGGGGCAGTAAGCTTAATAATACTGACAAGTGCTGAGCCTCCAATTTGACTCCCTATGATGTATTGGTCTAAATGGAGAAGGACCTTAACTATTTTAATCACTCAACATTTCAATATAACCTACACAATGTCTCTCTAACAGTTTGATGGAACACTGGTATGTTCTGATTGGCTTTCTGTTGCTATGATACAACACCATGACCAAAAGCAACTAGAGGAGAAAAGGGTTTATTTGGCCTACACTTCCAGGTCACAATCCATTACTGAAGGAAGTCAGAAAAGGAACCAAAGAAGAAACCATGAAGGAATATTGGTTATCGCCTGTCTCTCTGGCTCATGTCCTCTGCTAGCTTTCTTACAGAGTCCAGGCCCACAGCCCTAGGGATGGTACCACCCACAGTGAGCTTGGCCTGCCCATATCAATCATCAGTCAAAACAATTCCTTATAGGCCAATTTCATCAATTGCATCCTTATAAATGCAATTCTTTATTTAAAGTTTCCTCTTCCTATGTGACAAAGTTGTGTCTAATTGACAACAAAATCATCCAGGACGCCATACCTTGCGGCTCAAACAGCAGAACTTATTTATGGACTCACAATCAAGAGGAGCGAGAGGGAGCACCTCCACAACGGCTCTTTCCTTAGGTGCTGGTGGTTTGCTATTTGAATCTTTAGCAGTGCTTAACCTGTAGCTCATCAATGTGTCATCCCAACCACACTTCATGACTCCATTTCATTCTCCCTACTTGTGTTTCTTTATATAAATTCCCCTTTTAATAGAGACGCCATAACTATTGATCAGGGATCCATTTTTCTGCAATATAGCACATGCAATAACCCAATTGCCCAACAAAGCCATATTCAGAGTTGCTGAGGTTTAGAACTTCAAAAGACGAATCTGAGTTGGTGGGGCTCAGTTCAACACACAGCGCTCCCTAGTGTGAGACCATTGCAATCATCCACTGTCCGTCTATTCCCCAGCTGAAAGCCCTAGGCCTGTTCTGCCAGAGTCTGAGCAAAGGTCAAAGGTAAAGTGGAGGAAAGTAACAAGAAGGGAAATGAAAATCAAGAATGGAGTCAAGGGGGAAATCAAGGGCCAGACGATCAAAACTGGAGTATGACACTAAAAAGTTATATAAATTGGTGTGGTGTAACTATGTAAAAATCAGAGAAGAATAAAAACAGTGTGGTGCAACTATCAAAACAGAAGTTTTAGTGTTCTCTCATCCTGAAAAGCCTGTGTCTACAATTCTATAAGCAGGCTGAGAGCTCCTCGTGAACAGGTTGCAGTGGTGCTTTCCTCAAGCAATGTCTGGAAACATGGTCTCTTGTGCCTATCCGGATGAAGCACTCTGGGTGCCCTGAAGAGACAGCCATTCCATTCAATAGTTACCTTCCTCCTTAGGGACTGATTCCTTCCCTAGAATCCTGAAGAGGATTGGGAGATTTTGATAGATCTACATTCTGAGTTTTATCAAAGACAACTTTCCTGTTTTAGAAAACATGTTTTTTTCTTTTTTTAGTTTGTGTTTATTTCCATGCACCTTGGGCATAAAAATGGAAAAAGAATATATTTTTAATAATACAAGATATTGGAGTTATATTTTGATTTTAAAAAAGAAGTCAGTCACTTCCATTTCCAATAATGGTTTATTAGAACCATACCACCAGATAAAAACAAATAGAAATACTTGGTGCAATATTAAAAAAATTTCTCCCTATAACAATTTAAAAACTGTCATGATGTGAAAAATAAAAAAAAATCTAAGCATAGCTAAGATTCCAAGAACCAGGTATAGGAAGCTTCGCCTCCATGGACCATAGAGGTCCTGCTTGTCCTAAGAAGCTGCTGCCTTGAATTAGAAGCCTCCATGGGCAGCATGAGGGATGGAAACCAATGCAAGGGCTTCTAATGGAGAAGCTGAATGGATGTTTTCCTCATGGTAAACTTGGAGAAAAAGAATAGGAACCCAGGAGAGTGGTACTGCAAGGAAATGCTTCCTTCACCACAGGAGAGAGACCATAGAGGAAGCTGTCTTTCTAAGTGTAACAGGGAAATGAGCACCTTCCTAACAGACGCCATGAGTCCATCTCTACATGCTGAGGAGTGATGGCTGATCCTGAGTGTCAGCTCCATGGGATTTAGCAGCACCTAGGAGAAAAGCTTCTGGGAATGTCTATGAAGGTGCTTCAACAGGCTTTCTGAGGAAGCGAAACTTGCCCTGAATGTATGTAGCACTGACCCCACCCCCCCAACTCCAGGGTGAGATCTTTCTCTCTGCTTCCCAAGATGTGGGGCTATTTCTGCGCCTCCTTGACCACGTGGTTTGCCTGCCATTGAAACTGCCTCGTTCGGGAATTTGGAAAAGTGTGGAACTGTAGACTAGATAAACCCCAGAGTACTGTGAGAAGAGCCTGTGGCAAGGTCAAAGGCCATTCAAAGAGGCCCTGCAAAGTCAATATAGAAAGCTGTGGTCATGCTTTCTATACATTGCAACAGAGAATCCAGAATTCTGGAAAGGCCAGGATCACAGGACATCTACCAAGAGAAGCTGTTGGAGCCAGCTCAAGAGAGGAACCACATGGGTTTGCTATAAGTCACAGAGATTGAGGAATGTAGATACCAAAGACAGTTGGACCCTGTGTGACTCCATCCTGAGTCCTACATGCCAGCGTAGAGCTTCATGGCTTTGTATTTGCCCTGGTGCATTTTGATATCTCCTTGCCATGCCTCTATTTCCTCCTTCTGAGATAGGAGTGTTTATTTTGTACCATGTGTCCTGGAAGTATGAAACTTATTTTTTAATATTTTTAATATTTTTTTTGTATTTTTAACAGGAGTTCACATTCAAGAGACTACCTTGAGCCTCAGAAGAGCCTTTAGACAGTGGGCTCTTCTTAAACGATGTTAGAACTGTTAAGACTTTGGAGACTACTAGAGATGAACTGAATGCATTTTCATTATGAAATAAGCACAAAACATTAAAAGTCGATGAACGCACTGGATCTATCCACGAATGGTCCATCAACAGCCAGGAAAGAAAGGAAGAAGAGCTCAGAGGGCTGTAGCCCTCAGTGCTGAACTATTTCTTTCTTTCTTTTTATTCTTTCCTCATACAGTACATTCTGACCACAGTTTCCTCCTTCCTCCACTCCTCCCAGATGCCCACACTTCCCTTCTCCCCCAAATCCACTTCCCCTCCATTTCCCTTTTTTAAAAAAAAAAGCACGGGCCTCCCAGAGCTATCAACCGAACACGGCATAACAGTATTTCTTACTAATAGGTTCAGGGAAAGGGGTAGTCATTGCCTTCAGCTGTTTCCACTGGCTTCCGTAGAAAGTCCCAGATCATTGGGCACACAGATGTCCCTGAGTGTAACCAAATGGGTCACAAAACACACCTTTTCAAACGTCATACATCTGGGGACAGGAACAAGTGAGGAGGGGATTGTGTAGGAAGAGCAGGATGAAGTGAGAAGAGCAAATACCTAGAACGCAGTGTATACTTATATGATATTGTCAAAGAAATAGCTTAATTTCTAAAAACAACAACAACAACACCCCAGCTGGTTTCTTCACAGCGCTATCGAAAGCTGGAGCACAGAAGTCTCGTACTCTCAGTTAAGCTGGAAGGAAATAACTTTGGATCGTCAAAATACCGTTGAAGAATGAGAGTAAAATCACTCTCAGGAAACTTACAGCCGCATTCTTTATCATGTGCAGAATTTCATCTTTAAAACTCTGAAATACATGATTTAGGAAGAAGGAAAATGGCCACAAAAGAGAAGATGAGAATGAAAGAAATTAAATGAGACTGTGTTATAAAGCAGATCGACATTGGCCGTATGAAACAGTATGAATGAAGTCTCGCGTGACTACATCAAACAGTAATACAAACGCAAGCAATTCAGGGGTGAGGAGAGACACCAATGCACTGAATTGTCCGGGTTAAAAAGCAAGATACTGACTACGCTGTGATACACTCACTGTGTGCACTGTTATTTCCAAGATTATGTCTCAGAGGACAGAGGCAGACCAGGGTGGAAGGTCTACCACCCGGATGCACAGACGTCTGCTTGACCAGTACTGATCACCAGGCTGATGTTGTAGTGGGCCTGTTATCTGGGGCTACACAGGACAAGCCAGTGCTAAGGGTGCTCTGGAATTTGGGTCTGCTGGGGTTGGCCTGACCCTGGAACAGACCTGCAGCCTGAGTCTGGGCTGGGCTGGCACTGGAACCATCCCTTTAACCTCGTATGGAAAGAGTCTGGGCTGCTGGAGTCATTCCTGCACAGAGCCTTTCTAGACCCCTGAGGCTGTTGGAATTGGCCTGGCATGGAGGTAATCCTGGAGAGCCAGAAGCTGGGCCAGGCCAGGAGGCTTAGTTTAGGGGTTCCAATCTGGAGTATTCAGCCACACTGGGCATGGGGCTGGATTTTACTGGGGCAATCCTAGTGTTTGGATATAGGGTAACATCCAATATTCACCTCCCTCTCCTCCTCTTCTATTCACAGCTGGAGGGCATAGCTCTTCCTGCTCCACTGCCTACCTAGGGTTGGTACATGGGTAACTAATGCACCAACATAAAATTGCTCTTTGGACTCTAAGTGGCATGCACAGTATACAGCTAAAGCTTGCAAATACTGAATAAAAACTGGCACAAAAGAGACATTGATTTGAAAATGCTAAATTCAGGATAAGAATTTCAACTATACACATAGTAAAACATTCAGTAATTTGGTAATATGGTTTATGAGATGAAAATATGTTTGAAAAGCAAGGAAAAGGTTATCCAAGCAGCAGAACTAGAGTTAGTCCCTGAGGGTGCAGTAGAATGCAGAAGGAATTGGGGGGCCTGGGGAGGCTGTTTTCAAGACTGTGTTTTAGCCAGACTCTTGATTCACAGATTATCTGCAACAGCAGTGTGTGTACATCTCACGCACTTTTCTGTGCGGGTATTTCAAAGTAAAACAAAGACAATTACTGAAAAACATAATGTCTCTTCCAAGTCTTGGATTTGGAAAATGAAAGCCAGAATTGGTAGGTAGCAGACAAGCTGTAAGCAATCTTGCACAATTGGGTGCCGGAAATGAAGCTGAGTGCTGCTTTTCACGTCTCAGTCAGTGTGAGGTAGATGGTTTAATAGTTGTGTTTAAAGTGTCAGATACAGGAACAGTAATAGTCCTTCCTTAAGCGATCGTTTACTAATTTCCTCCCAGTTCAAAACCTTTTCACGAAAACGGCCCTATCTCTCCTGACAGGCACAATTAAATCCTTACCTAATGGCCACCCTATTCTTGTGTCAGCCACTCCCTTTGGTCCCCAAATATGTCTACAATTCCATGTAACCCAGACTGGAATTACCACAAGGTCAAGGTAACAAGGAAAAAGTCACATACCAAAAAAAAAAAAAATCAAGCCAAGAGAAAGCACAGGTTGGCAGCATAGATGTTACTCTGCAAAAAGAGCCAGTTTGAGGAACTGATGGCCATCGCCAGAGCTTCTCTGAGCCTAAGGGACACTTCCATTTACAAACCACATTTTTATTTTCACAGAGCAAGCTGGCCATCACTTAGGACCTCAAGTGTCTTTTGTTTCTAGTGATATAAGGGTCCCAGGTGGTTTTGTTTATATTATCCCATTGATTTTTGCATCTGCTCCTGCAAGACATAGGTCTGTTGTCATCTGGCTGTCTGGAAGACTGTCCACTGTTCTGTCCTGAGTTAGACACTTGGATCAAAGTGGCACAGAGGAGCCAGATAAAAGCTGCCCATGACAAACCTTGGCCACTGGTTGTCCCTTTCGTATAACTGTATGAATCACTTCAGCAATTCTCCGAGCACGTGTACCAGCGCGTCTCCTTGCTGTCTAGAAGACATCTGCTGAGCCCTGGAGCAAGTGGCTCCAACTGTGCCTTCCAGAGTCATTTCTGCAAGGATGACCAGCACATCATTCACAGGATAGGACAAAAATATAAGCAAATAAAAATGATTGGAAACATTCATGTAAAGGTGCTAAATGCACCACACGAGTGGTCATGAAAGATCAACGATCTTATCACTTATTGACCCCACGAAGCTAATAGCCTATTATCTGCCAACCTGTGAATGTGCAGGAGCCTAAGCTTGAAGTATGTGGATTTTAAGTGAAGAGAAAAGCAATAAGGGAAAAAGGGAGGAGAAGTAGGGGTGGAAAGTAGTCCAAAGGAGAAATGAAAATAACAACAAAGAGGCCAGAGTCCTGTAAGTAAATAACTCAGTTGAGTCTCAGAAAAAGCTAGCATGAAAACTGGTTATCATGAAGGAAGTCATATTTTCTCATATGTTTCCTTTACTATAAGCCTAACTTGGCTGCCACCATCTTTTAGCCTGAGCTATTTGTATCACAAGAGTCTTGTCACTGCCCTGTTCCCCCATCTTCACACCCCTCAAACTCCATCTCAGTCCCCTTGATCCCCACCCCAGGTCCCCAGGCTCTAAGTATTTTTCAAACTCTCCAACACATCAAGTCACAAGTCGGGGGGAAAAAATGCTAAGGGATTTCATGGTGAGTTCCTGAGAAATCAGGTCTGGGAAAGTGGATCTCATTCAGTGTGAGCCTTCAGGTGCCTTCTGCTGCTTCAGGTCTGCTGAGGACTGGATGCTCAAAGGATCAATGGGGAGGGTGAGCAGGGTTAGGAAGACCCTTCAAGCCAAAGCAGGCTTCACGTTGTGGGAGGGAAGGGATAGGACACTGGGAAACAGAGTCTGTGGTTGGGGTTGAGGGACAGCTATGGGCAAGAGAGCAGCTAGAGTTTTCCTGCCTGGCCCACAGTCAGGATAAATCTCTTTCACCTGCCAGTCCCACAGCTGCTCAGACCCAACCAAGTAAACACACAGACTTATATTGCTTACAAACTGTATGGCCGTGGCAGGCTTCTTGCTAACTGTCCTTATATCTTAAATTAATCCATTTCCATAAATCTATACCTTGCCACGTGGCTCGTGGCTTACCGGCATCTTTACATGCTGCTTGTCCTGGCGGTGGCTGGCTGTGTCTCCCTCCGCCTTCCTGTTCTTTCAATTCTCTCTGTTAGTCCCGCCTATACTTACTGCCTGGCCACTGGCCAATCAGTGTTTTATTTATTGACTAATCAGAGCAATTTGACATACAGACCATCCCACAGCACAAGAGTACTTGTGCACACACATGGACCAGAATTCACCCCCAGCACCCAGTACAGAACCCAGGCCGCAGCACAGCCTGTAGATGCGGTGTTGTCGGGGTGGAGGCAGAGGGTCACTGGGTCTCACCGGTTGCCAGACTAGTACAGATTCAGTTGAGATACCCTGTCTCAAGGAAATAAAGCACAGAGGGAGAGAGCAGGACACCTAAGTCCTCCTCTGACCTCCTCATGTGTGTCCACACCCACACACACCTGTGTGCGTACACAAAAATCTATTACAGGAGAGATGGCTTGGAAGAGCTTGTGGGTAGTCCATAAGCCAACTGAAGCTGTATTGTGCCTCAGCACCCAGCCACGCTGAGCAACGTGCTGGTAATGGCCTGTGTAGGGGGTGACCTCGGTGTGAGTAAAGAAGGTGTGCACAAGATGGTGAGAAAGTGTACAAGATGGTGAGAAGGTACAGA
>CABHPH010000840.1:26345-47532 GCA_902168325.1 Peromyscus nudipes
AGTGATATAAGGGTCCCAGGTGGTTTTGTTTATATTATCCCATTGATTTTTGCATCTGCTCCTGCAAGACATAGGTCTGTTGTCATCTGGCTGTCTGGAAGACTGTCCACTGTTCTGTCCTGAGTTAGACACTTGGATCAAAGTGGCACAGAGGAGCCAGATAAAAGCTGCCCATGACAAACCTTGGCCACTGGTTGTCCCTTTCGTATAACTGTATGAATCACTTCAGCAATTCTCTGAGCACGTGTACCAGCGTGTCTCCTTGCTGTCTAGAAGACATCTGCTGAGCCCTGGAGCAAGTGGCTCCAACTGTGCCTTCCAGAGTCATTTCTGCAAGGATGACCAGCACATCATTCACAGGATAGGACAAAAATATAAGCAAATAAAAATGATTGGAAACATTCATGTAAAGGTGCTAAATGCACCACACGAGTGGTCATGAAAGATCAACGATCTTATCACTTATTGACCCCACGAAGCTAATAGCCTATTATCTGCCAACCTGTGAATGTGCAGGAGCCTAAGCTTGAAGTATGTGGATTTTAAGTGAAGAGAAAAGCAATAAGGGAAAAAGGGAGGAGAAGTAGGGGTGGAAAGTAGTCCAAAGGAGAAATGAAAATAACAACAAAGAGGCCAGAGTCCTGTAAGTAAATAACTCAGTTGAGTCTCAGAAAAAGCTAGCATGAAAACTGGTTATCATGAAGGAAGTCATATTTTCTCATATGTTTCCTCTACTATAAGCCTAACTTGGCTGCCACCATCTTTTAGCCTGAGCTATTTGTATCACAAGAGTCTTGTCACTGCCCTGTTCCCCCATCTTCACACCCCTCAAACTCCATCTCAGTCCCCTTGATCCCCACCCCAGGTCCCCAGGCTCTAAGTATTTTTCAAACTCTCCAACACATCAAGTCACAAGTCGGGGGGAAAAAATGCTAAGGGATTTCATGGTGAGTTCCTGAGAAATCAGGTCTGGGAAAGTGGATCTCATTCAGTGTGAGCCTTCAGGTGCCTTCTGCTGCTTCAGGTCTGCTGAGGACTGGATGCTCAAAGGATCAATGGGGAGGGTGAGCAGGGTTAGGAAGACCCTTCAAGCCAAAGCAGGCTTCACGTTGTTGGAGGGAAGGGATAGGACACTGGGAAACAGAGTCTGTGGTTGGGGTTGAGGGACAGCTATGGGCAAGAGAGCAGCTAGAGTTTTCCTGCCTGGCCCACAGTCAGGATAAATCTCTTTCACCTGCCAGTCCCACAGCTGCTCAGACCCAACCAAGTAAACACAGAGACTTATATTGCTTACAAACTGTATGGCCGTGGCAGGCTTCTTGCTAACTGTCCTTATATCTTAAATTAATCCATTTCCATAAATCTATACCTTGCCACGTGGCTCGTGGCTTACCGGCATCTTTACATGCTTCTTGTCCTGGCGGTGGCTGGCTGTGTCTCCCTCCGCCTTCCTGTTCTTTTAATTCTCTCTGTTAGTCCCGCCTATACTTCCTGCCTGGCCACTGGCCAATCAGTGTTTTATTTATTGACTAATCAGAGCAATTTGACATACAGACCATCCCACAGCACAAGAGTACTTGTGCACACACATGGACCAGAATTCACCCCCAGCACCCAGTACAGAACCCAGGCCGCAGCACAGCCTGTAGATGCGGTGTTGTCGGGGTGGAGGCAGAGGGTCACTGGGTCTCACCGGTTGCCAGACTAGTACAGATTCAGTTGAGATACCCTGTCTCAAGGAAATAAAGCACAGAGGGAGAGAGCAGGACACCTAAGTCCTCCTCTGACCTCCTCATGTGTGTCCACACCCACACACACCTGTGTGCGTACACAAAAATCTATTACAGGAGAGATGGCTTGGAAGAGCTTGTGGGTAGTCCATAAGCCAACTGAAGCTGTATTGTGCCTCAGCACCCAGCCACGCTGAGCAACGTGCTGGTAATGGCCTGTGTAGGGGGTGACCTCGGTGTGAGTAAAGAAGGTGTGCACAAGATGGTGAGAAAGTGTACAAGATGGTGAGAAGGTACAGATGATGGTGAGAAGGTGCACAAGATGGTGAGAAGGTGCAGAAGATGGTGAGAAGGTGCAGAAGATGGTGAGAAAGTGCACAAGATGGTGAGAAGGTGCACAAGATGGTGAGAAGGTGCAGATGATGGTGAGAAGGTGCAGATGATGGCGAGAAGGTACACAAAATGAGAAGGTGCACAAGATGGTGAGCAGGTGTGCAGATGATGGTGAGCAGGTGCAGAAGATGGGTTCATGGGCTGAGTAGGCTTTCAGAATAAGCTGGCAGCAGCTGTACTCAGGAAATGCCCTCCCTCTGTTGGCCACATGATAAGATCCTGTAGTTAAACCAAGTTCCAAGAGCTGAGTGCAGTGGGCAGGGTCTGGGGAAGGCCGTTTGGTTCCTGCTTTGGCTTTTATTATTCCTCTTTCTGGACTGGAGACTGAATGAGGGTTTTAAAAATTTTGATCCAAAGACTATCATTGAGGCACAGTAGAGTTGATATTCATGGGAGACCTGCCCTTTCCTTAACAAGAAACAGGCAGGGTGGACTGGGGGTGTGAACAGAGGGGTGGGGGAAGGGACTGGGAGGAGGGGAGGGAGGGAAAATTGTGCCTAGGATGTAAAATAAATAAATCAATTTTAAAAACACGGAAGAGTTAGCAGTTCAACAGCTCATGTTTCAGCTTTTCCTGAAAGGATATGCAAGGGGCCAGCATTCAGCATTCCTTCATGGATGAGAAGCTGTGCCTTCCCCAGGTGACATCTACTCTCTACTCAGATACAGGCCCCTTGTGGCTAAAACAGTCCCTGTCACTGTTTTACTGGTAGTCACCTCCAGTCATTTGAAGTCTGGATTGATTTCCGTGCACACACACACACACACACACACACACACACACACACACACACCCCTGTGTCACAATGAGAATTTCATATCCCCCAAGGACAATAATCTCATCTGTTTGGGCCACTGATATAAATTTGAAGAACACAGGAATATAACAGTTGATCAATAAATAAGTATTTGTTCAATAAAATACAAAGCTATTATGATAGAGTTTTGGAAGAAGTAGTTTTGGGTGGATGGAAGTGAAGAGTCATATTTCTTTCAGAGTTCTGCCTGGGGCTAACCTTGCACTACACCCAAGCCAGGAGAAGGTAAGATCTGGACACTTCAGTTCACCCTGCTTGTTCCGAGGAGCGCCGCTGCAGACTGGGTGAATGAGTATGGAAATGCAGAGAGAACTCCACCGTTGCCTGCCCTGCACCCTCTGTGCGGTTTTTCCCTTCCTCTCCTAATCAAAATGGAGGTGTGGGTTTGCTCTGAGCTTATCTCTGCTCCTTCCCTGGCTCCAGCTCAGTCTGAGGTACAAAACATTCTCTGGGCTGGGTTCCCAGGAAGCCAGGCATGAGGGGTCCTCACCCCAGAGCTCACATACACTTAGGCATAATGGGAGAATCGCACTTGGTGATGATGTGATACGTAATCCTAAAATGGCATAAAAATGCACATGGACAAATGTTGCAAATCAAACTGCGCATTGCTGCCAGAGGCTCGTCCCCTGTGGTGCCTCACTCGCTCTGAAAATGACTACCAGATGATAAAGCAGAGGGGACCCCGTGCAATCTGATTAGAGGAGGGCCTGGCAAAGCCATTAGGGGAAAATGGGCCTCCTTCAAGTCCATTTTACTTGCTAAAAACAGAGAACATAAGGTTTAAAATGTGAGCCAATTTTTCATCTCATTTCTCACTGTCTTGTATCCACTACATTCATCCCAGTGTTTTGAGACTAAGCCTTGCCTCTATTGAAGTCAAAGTTGTGAGGCTGGGGGATGGCTCGGTAATTAAGAACAAGCACTGCTCTTGTAGAGGATCTGAGTTCAGTTCTCAGCACACACGGCTCACAACTGCCTGTAACTCCAAGGGAATCTGATGTCTCTGGGCTCCATGAGCACTTGCACTTGCATGTACATATCCATGTATGCGTGTACACACCACACACACACACACACACACACACACACACAATTAAAATAATAGAAGTAAATCTTTTTAAAAATCGAAGTTTGGAGATGGATGTGATGGCTCACACCTGTCATCTTAGCACACAAGAGGCTGAGGCAGGAGGACTGCCATGAGTTTGAAGGCAGTCTGGGCTAGGTAGTGAGAGCTTCAAGTCAAGCTGGACTGTGATATGACACTGTCAAAGTTGAGCCTAGGCTGGGCACAAGGCAGGGCTAGTGCCTTTGGCTTCCAGGCAGCTTGCTCCGCTGGCCTTGTCTAGAGGAGCAATTGGGGAGGAAGAGAAGCCAGTAACAGTCAGGATCTAGCATCATTCAGGGTCCTCTGCATGTGTCTGTCACATGACCCCTGCTCCCTAGGATAACAAGGTATACAATGACTTACCGTGTTGGGCCAGGAAGGAAGAGAAGCAGCTGTGCATTCAGCTTTCACCTTGATTGACTTTAAAATATTTTCACCTTTCAGTTTACATAAGAAATGTGTCTTCCCTCCAAAGATCACACTCCATAGCTCCCAGCTCAGACACACTTCCACCCTGAAAGAGTCTTTCACTGAACATACCCAGCAGCTAAAGGGCTTAAAAGCTTCAAATTCTCTAAAACATATAACAGAAACAATGGAAGGTTGTCCCTGGAATATAAAATTAACCCAATGTTCAATGTGCTTTTCAAACAAAGCACTGTCTTCCGCACAGCCATCCCCTGCTGACATTTTCACAGGACATCACTGGTCTGGTCCAGCCCTCTCATTTTATACAGAACACAGCCAAAGAACAAGCATCACTGAGTTGGGTGCATAGAGTTCCTTTTCTTCCTAGGTCTAGAACTCAACCCCATATTCCCTGACTCACATTAGGTCATGTCCTCAGTCCTCAGTACTCTGCACTTCAAACAGGAGTCAGGTCTCACACTACAGTCTGGTTCTTAGAGCAAGAGACACCTGGGATGTTTCCTTCTAGATGGTCCTACCCACAGGAGTCATTTGTACTAATGTTGTTTTTGATGGTGATGATGATGGTCCTGAGCCAATATGAACACACAGCCCCCTCAAAAGTCCTGGCCTATAAAGAGTTCACTCAATGGCGATTTAGAGAATGGAGTCTAGGATCTATGCTAAGTGACTAGGTGAGCAAGTTTTTAAGAACCCTTCTGGCAAAATTTTGTTTAGAAAATAATTCCTGAGCTGAATCCAAAAGGAGCTTTTCTTAATAATGTCTTCTGGAAGTGGGAAGAGGGGATTTGTCCCACTGTGACTTCCTTGGGGGAAAAGAAAGCATAGATGAATACATCCTCAAAGGAGAGGTCAAGAAGCTAGACTGAGCCAGAGAGAACGAAGCCACCAAGAATGTGGGGGAAGGGAGGAAAGAGAAGAAGGTTCATGCCAGCCTTCTCAGCCCACAGGAAGAGGGTAGCCTCAGAAGAAACCCCATTCCTTACCAGAAGGTGAAGTCCCTGTGATATGGCCTTGTCTTTCCATACATCTGGCAAAATACATGCAGAAGGGCATCTAGTCTAGGACACCTGGAGGGACCCTGCACAGAGTTTAAAAGGCATAACTTCCTCATAACCAAGCAAGGTCCTCAGGTGACAGGCCGTGGTGGCTCAGGAAGTTGGTGGATGACCTCATCCCTCTGCCTTTCAGCCAAGCAGGGACCTTCTGGGAATAACTACCTCCATAGGAGGAGGGGTGAGGAAGATGAGGAAAGAAATCATGTTGGATACTGTCAGAGGATCACCGGGGCTGATGGGTACGGAGCAGCCTATGTGGAGTGCAGGGGGAGGCAGGGAGGTCAAAGCCAAACTGTCATCTTCTGAAGAGAGAGGAAGTGAGGCCTGGAATAGACTGTGGACTGGGGAAAGGAGAAAGGGATACAGAATCAAGAGAGGATATAAAACCAACAGAGCAGAGTCAAGGCTTGAGTTCACTCCTTGCGTGTTTACAGTGCAATGACTTCATGCTCTTGGCTCACTCTCCGAACACGCCGGTCTTCTCGTACCTGACGTTTTCGTGCATATTGAACATCTCAACATGCTGTTTTTACACTTTTATAGTCACCCATCTCCTGCTCACCGTGTGTTCTGCTGCCATCTGGGATCCCATTCCTCTTCCCAGCAGGTTCCTCTGCTGCCTCCCGGAGCGCAGATGGTCTACGGGATAGTTTCCCCAGCTACCGCTTCTCGGAAAGCGGCTTTTGCTTTGTCTTGTTTCACCTTCAGATTTGATTATTTTGCTCAGAATCCTTGGTTCCCTGGACCAGGCTTTTTCTTTTAGGCTACCAACCAGTTCCCAAATCATACACAGAGACTTCTTACTAGTTATAAATGCTTGGCCGAGCTTAGACTCATTTCTGGCTAGCTCTTTTCACTTACGTTAACCTGTTTCTCTTCATCTACCTTTTGCCTCGGGGCTTGTCTTTCTTCTGTTTATCTTACTTTCACCGCTTCTGTGTCTGTCTGGCGGCTGCCTGGCTTCTGTCCCCAAGTATGTCCCTTGCTTTCTCCTCTCTTCTTCTCTCATCTTCTCCTTCAAGCCTAGATTCCCCTCCTATTTATTTTCTCTGCTTGGCAGCCCCACCCATCCATCTCCTGCCTAGCTATTGACCGTTCATCTTTTTATTAGACCAATCGGGGCAAGGTGAAACAGATGCAACACATCTCTACAAAATGAAACAAATGCAGCATGAACAAATGTAACACCCCTCTCCACAGTTAAAGTAGCATTCCACAGCATACACAAATGGAACACATCTTTGCCCAGTTAAAATCATATTCCACAGCAGTTCCCAGGCACTTGCTTTCACTGCTTTAAGAAAAGTTCAATGGAATGACAGTCCCCATCGTCATCCGACGTCAATCATTGGTCTGCTTGTTCCCTGACAAAGTAATCTGCTTTACAACTCCCGGCTGCCTTGAATGTTCCCTTCTGTCTTTGGATTCCGAAAGGACAAGGAGAGAAGCAGGCCGTGGTATCTTTGTAGCTGTTGTGTTCAAGGCTCAGAGGCCTTGGTTTGGAGGTTGAAAGTTCTCTGGTATTTATAAAATAGTTGGCCATTATTTCATCAAGCATTGTTTCCATCCACTGTGTTTCCTTTTCTTTCTCTCCGCCTCATGTATCTCTCATTTTGTGTTTTCATTCTCTAAGCTCTGTTTCTGACCTGCCCCCATTCTCTCTGGAGTCCATTGCCATGATGTTATGCTCAGTTATTTAGAGCTAAATTTCATTTATTTTCATCTTTCCATTTTAAGGGTGTCATTAGAAGTTGTTTCCACGCTTTTCAGTTCTTTATAAGGAATTTTTCATCTTACAATTTTATTTCTTTCATATGTTAATTTTTGGTATTCAATGTTAAAGCAAAGAACTGCTTTTGTGTTTCTGTGTCTCTGTGATGTCTTTCTTCTAGTCTTGTTTACATTTTATAATCTTCTACACCTTTTTTATTATATGCCAGATATTGTATATGAGGAAAGACTGACACAATCAGAGGCTTTGGATAAAGTTATCACTCTCTAGGGATAGTCTGTTTCTGTGCTAGAAAATGACTTTGCTCCTGTGTGGGACTGAGCCAGCTGGGAGTTGGTTTATGGTCTTTGGTGAGGAATTAGATGTTTCTTGTCCCTCCTCACTCAGAGGAGGTGGTCATTATCATTGTAGCTGGAAACCTGGTATTGTGACTAGAGGACTTCCCCTGACATGGTCCCTCCCTGTAATTTTTGCTGCTTCAGCCTTATGAAATAGTTGTGCTCATATTCTGCTTCTGCTTCATATAAAAAAAATCCCCTAATGCTGCACATCTGGCATTATCTGCCCTTTTATGTATCGGACCCAGAAATGCCCATTCCTGTTTAGTCCCTTGAAGCCTTCAGCTTTGGGTCTACATATGTGTGCACATATGTGCTCTAGTTTTTTTTTATTATTATTATTACTCTCTCAGGATCCAAATACAATATAGTCAACCAAAAGAAGAAAGTGGGAAAAAATGATACATGAGTTTTCAACATACTTAAAAAACTGATAATAATGGCAGGGAACTTTAGAAAACTATCCCATGCAGAAAAGCTTTCTCCACAGCAAACTTGGCTGTGGCCTTTGAATGGTCTGCTCATAGCACCAGTCCTTTCTGGCGTCTGGAGGCCGAAGGTTCAAGAGGGTTCCTGAACTGGTAAGCATCGATTCTTGAGTCTAAAGTATTTAAACAATTGGTTTATGCTGTATGCTCTTTCCTTCTGACAATCTGGAATTTATGTACATACCAAACAGGAAGAAAGTGCTTATGTGATCTGCCTCCAACAAGCGCCCCAGCTGGCAGCATCTCATACGTGTTTGTCACAACCCTCTACTGTGGGGAGTTAAACATATCCTCTGGGACCATGTGGAGAGGGACCGGTGAATACATGCACCTGGTTTCCCACAGACTCAGGTCCACCTGCCTTTTAAACTTTACAAACTGTATTGGTGTCCTTTTTCCTAAATAAATCATGCCATGCACATTACAGTAAGCTGAGTCTTGCAAGCCCTTCCAGAGGAGCATCAAACCTGGGGATGACTGTGGGGATGCCCCACCACAGAGCAAATGAGTTGGGGAAACTAAGAGTTTGTGGTTTGGACACACAGTGCTAAAGCACTCTTTGTTCTCCTTGACCTGCTGTATGTTCACTGTTCGACTAGGTACCTCTGCTCCCACTCGTCCGCCCTTCTTTCTGGGAACACGGCTGTGCCAACCTTTGTCGCTGAGCCATCACCAGCCTTCCTTTTTCCGCTCTTCTTCTGCCTTCCCCACAAATTCAGGGCGTTACGTTTCTGGACCCTCTTGCCATGTGCTCTCCACATACACACTCTCATCCGCACCCACAGCTTTGAGTACCTCCTCTGTACTGGGTACTCACTTCTTACAGCTCTGGTCTTGCTCTCATTTTCAGGCCCTACAACTGGATCTCAACATCCTGCCGATTTCTCAGACGGCTCAAAGCAGCCCCAGATCCTGGACTTTATGACCATTCTTGTGAAATACCAACCCAAGCTCTTTACCTCAGGACCTCCTCTTTCTTCACGTTCTTTCTGGCTTCACGTGGACAGGCTGGCTGTTCTTGGTCTCTTGTTCTCACTGCATTGCCTTGGGATGGTCTGCTTACCACGCCAGTCACAAGAATAAGGTGCCTCTCTGTCTGTCTACAACCCTTTCACTTAATGGACTAGTATAATAAGACTTCGTGTAGCGTCTTCTGAATAATTTCTACCAGACACCAGGGATGCAAAGATGGTTAACACACAGCACAGTCTTCCAGGACTTTATTGGCTGACAAGTAACAGCAGACACAGAAACTTCAAGATGCATGATTCATGCAATGGCAGAGCACAATGAGGACACAACATGAATTAAAGAACTGGAGAAGAGTTCTGGTTCCCCAGAAGATGAAGACAGGACGCTAGTGACACATGCTGAAAGCTCCATAAGCAGTGATCAGGCTCTTAGGGGCAAGAAGCTAAAACGCACATGACAGGGAGAGATACACCATATCATACCTAAGGAAAGTCACAGCACAAAGAGTCAGAGAGAAAATTAAGTTTACTTAAAATACAGGGACACTGACTTCCTGAAGCAGCATTCATTTTATAATGTAAGTACCAGAAGAATTAAGAGAATAAAATGGGCACAGTTTGGAACACCCAGCTGGTTGCTGCAAAATCTCATGAGCACAGCTGGTGAGCACTCTCCTTCCAATGAAGGCAGGAGCCAAGAGCCAAATGAAATCTCTAGGACATTATCAGCACAAACAAACTAAATTATCAGGAAATCTTTGAAAGAGAAGAATTGTGGCAAAGGTGGCATTCAGAGGCCTTTATTGAAGGGGGAGGGGTCCCTTCCAGGTAGTTCTTATTGTGGTATGGATTAGTGTTTGACCTTGTTCATGCCAACGTTAGCCAACACTTCAGAGCCTGGCTGCCCTCACTTGGGCATCATGTTTTCCTCCGTTGATGCCACCACCACTAATGGAAGGAAGATTTGGACAAAGAATGGACCACAGCATCCATTTTTCCTGACCCAAAGCTAAAGACCCCAAGCCTGGCTCACCAGAACAACCAGGCTTCCTCCTTGTCCGCCCTCCCCCTGCTGCTCACAATCAGATGGGGGAGACTGCTCCAGGACAAAGGGGACAAAGAATATCCACAGTAGGGACTTTACTCCGGAATTTTCCTCTTTTCACATTTGAAAAGATGTCAGCTGGAACCCTGTCATCTGCCCCCAAACAGTGCTCAGACAAAGGGAGGACAGTTGATTGACAGCTGTCATTCAGGTCCATAGTAGCCAGACACTGTCCATGAGCAAGCAGATGTTGCTAAACCTTTTAACATGAAAAAAAAAAAAAAACATGATTCCTGCACACACAATGCATGCTGGGAAGTAAATTGCCTAGCTAAAGTTTTAAAAATTGTCTATTGCTACAAAACACAATGATCAAAAATTACATCTTCTATATGGACATATGTTCAGGGCAAAAAACAAAAATCAATAGTAATAAAATGACAGCAAATAATCTTGACTCATTGCTAACATCAAAAGTGTAGATTCCATCATATAACAAAGTTATACCTGTGTATAAATAGCCCACTGTAATACATAGTTCTTTCTCTAGATTAATAAAAGTAAATTTATTTATGTATACATATTTTTGTTCCCAGACTTATAAACACTTTTTATAGTATTATGACCTTAAAAAAAAAAGAAGTCAGCAAACACTTCCTGCTCTATTTTTGAAAATGCTCCATGGAACTCAGAAAGCTGAGCTGCCGTTCAGCAATAAACTTATAAACATGATCGGATAATTCACACTCAGATGTTGAACTTTTTGTTTTCTAAGCTCTACTGACTGGTTAGTCTAGAGGATGAATTCCAACCGTAGTTAACATTAACAGAAGGGAGAATCATATTCGTGTATTTAGGCACACTAGTCCTTATTTTTATACTCATTTTAACTTTTAAAAAATGCTTTTTCAAGCTATAGCAAAATAATAATAATAATAATAATTAATAATAACAACTCAAAAATAGAGCCCCCGTTATAGTCTTTGTCCAAACATCACTCTGAACAGAATGAATACACCAGATTGAGACACACCATTTAGATATTTCCGGGGGGGGGGGGGGTGGTCACGCCTTTTCATTTCCTCTGCCTTTGTTACTTGGGGATTTTCAATCTAAAATGAATACAATACATGAATGCAAATAAATACCGAAATGTTCACCTGAAAATTTCACCTGTAAACTCATCCCACCCGTAGGTTACAACTAGGCAGACTAATTAAGTAGTTTAATTCCAGCACATGAAGAAGTGATTTGCTAATTAAGTACAAAAATAATAGATGCAAAAGATTCTGCTGGGCACGACAATATTGACTTGAAGAGAGAACCTGCCTGCTAGCCCTGAGATCTCTAGCACCATGGTATTACCAGCCCTCCATTAATACCATTAACCACTAATCAATCAGACAAAGTGACGTAATTGCCACCATTCTTTCAGAATTTACAGCTCCGGGAACAGATCTGAAAGTGATGCATACCACCTTTCAGGCAACCCCCACCACAGCCTGGAGAAGTGAAGCTCTTCTCATTTCAGAAAAGCTGGGTCCCATATCCTGAGTTGAAAGCTGACGGGTTGGTGTAGTCTAGTCACACACCCAGGAGCCAGCTGTCACTTGTCTGTGGGGTCCCATTGGCGTGCACCCCTGGACCTGGTGTCTCTCTGTAGTCTAGTCTTCTACCACCAACTCTGATGGTCATTTAATGCTGATTTCAGAAGGCCTCCCTTGGGGTTCATGCAGCCAGAAGCGTATGGCTGCCTTTGTCTGCCACACACACAGAGAAGAGAAGGCATTGTGAGACCAGGGCTATTGTCCACTTACCTGCTCTCATATGGAGGGGACATTACAAACTCTTGAAACAGTATCAAAACTCTCCTATCAGCCTGCAAAGGACTGGGAAGAAGATCCTTATACCCTGGGTGGGAGATGAAGGGTGAAGATGGAGAACACACAAAGGAAAGAACAAGATCTTACATAGGAAGGATCAGGCAGCAAAAGTTGAACATCATCTACAGCATCAAATGTTCCCAAACTAACAGAATTGTAAAAAAAAAAAAAGCAAAACAATCGCAGAAAATTTATATTAGAAATTTTCCAACTTGATTTTTGTTATTGTTGTTGTTTTTTTTATAAGAACTGTTTTCCTTCAGAGATCATTTCTGTTTGACTTTGGTTTGCAAAAGTCTTCGGTTAACTCAAAAATATAAAAGCTGTATGTTCTCTCTAATATCTAGGTCCTAGCCTTTAATATACATATGTGACGTTTATAAGTTGGAGTGGATATGGGTTAAGGCACACCAAACCGGAAATGGTTTTGTACACACACACACACACACATACACACACACACACAAATAATCAAATAAAAAGAGGTTATTAACTTGAGAGAGAGGGAATGGAAAGGGTTTGAGGGAAGGTACCTTGAGAGGAAGGGATGGAGAGAGGGAAGGGAGGGGGAAAGTGATATAACTCTATTTCAATTAAAAACGTATTTGTAAAATCAATAAATGAGGGTAAACAGAGATGCTGAGGGAGAGGAAGAAGCAGAGCTGTATATGGGTGATGGGAATAAGGAAGAAGAGGGAAAATGAGAATCAAATAGAACAAAATTCTTTTTAAAATGCCATAATGATACCTAGGACTTCGTGTGCCAATAAAGATAAATTATTTTTAAAGCTATTTGATTGATGAGGACGGCATGTGGCACTGGTTTTATTCTACTTTGCTTTCAAAGTCCCACGTGACAATGCTGTATTTATCAGGGGGAAAAATGCTGCTATCTCCTTAAATAAATTGGAAAAATCTAAAGATAACTACATTGGCTACTGTTTGCTGCTACCCCACAATGAATAGCCTCTGCCAAGCTCTGGTGTCTGCCATCATACCCCAGATTAGACCATGAAGCCCATATCAGAACATCAAAATCCCATTAAGGGTCCACTTCTGCTTCACACTACAGGACACTTCAACCACAGAATTTTCCTTTTGAAATTATTTCTATCCATGTGAGCAGTTTTAGGGGCTTTATGTCATGTCTGAGTCCCTAAACCAGAAGACCTTGACACAGAGGTGAAAGCCCTGGGCATGAGCAAGAAGATCTGCCTACAAACGCAGTCTCTACCAGGCCTGAACAATAAGCCCATGTCTCCCAACCAATTTTCCTACTTCTCAGGAAAGCAAGCTGAAGGATCTTTAAAGGCCATATATTGATCTTACCTTTTATTTGATCCCATCAACTTTTGTTCTTCCAGCCAAACCAATTAATTTCAACTTCTCCCAAAGGGTGGCAGGAAAAAACATTAGTCATCGGAGCCAGGTCTCCTTGCAAGCTTACAATGACAGCCCTTCCAAAACATTTCCTCTGCACTTAGGGTACCACCACAGAGGAAGCTGTGGCTTGCATTTCATGACGTGACGACATCTACACAAGGAAAAAACCAGCTGTGTGCACCAGTGCACACAGTGTGCAAGGAAGAGTCTTAAACATTAGGAGGCAGGCACCATATTTTCCCTCCATTTGATGGCAAAGATGACTGTAAGAACCAGGCAGATCTTATCAATAGGGGAGCACACAGGAGCCAAGGGGAAGTGGTGACCTGGGAAGATGATGTCTCACCTACAGGCATGTGGCTTTAAATATTTGCACAACTCAATACCAGTCACATCAAATAAGGCTGTCTGTGGGACCAGCTTCACTCTTCTATTTTTCCAATCAGGCCCCTTCTCCTGGACTTCATTGGCTCTCAATAGTGCCATCAAACTATTAATTCCATCAGAGGTTACTCTATTGACAAAGTCAGAGCCCTCAGGGTACAATCCCGTCTCAATGATTGAATCAACTGGCTTGGCGTCAATCAAGCCTTCCACACTTGCGCCTTTGGGAGCATATTTCATACACAAACCTAGCAGCAGGCTGCATGAGAGCAGCAGCGGGAAGACTTCACAGAGGGCAGCATCATAAGAAGCCGCGCTCCCTCTGAGACCATCATACAGCACAAAATCCCACAGCCAGCCCCACAACACTATCATGCGCTCGACGGGAAGTCAGAAGTGAGACATTGTGAGGAAGCATTAAGCAATGTGCTGAACTCTGAACAGCCAACAACCAGTCACCAGCTCAACTGTGGAACAAGCTCAAAGGGGATAGAGTGCAGGGGAAAGGTGGTTACAGATCCCACAAGGTGAACACCAATTCCTTTGTGGAGGGTTGAAAGGAAAAGGCTTTGGTAATTAGTATTCAACAGACCTTGACAGGTGAGTCCTGGGGACAGGGTCTATGGTGCAAAGAGTTTAACCCTTTAGGAGCCTTCATCTGACCTCTGCTATACTCTGTAATGCACAAGTTAACCTCCGCGTTTCTATGAGGGCACTCCAACTTAAGTGACCACAACTTTTCAAAGAAGACACCAATATGACAAGGTACAGTGATGAAGGGAGACTTGGCCAGGCTTTCATCTGTGTCCAGCTCTCTGCTGCGCCCTGTAGAGTGACATCCTCTCTCAGCATCTGGAGCCACAGATGCAAAGCCAAAGCCCGATGGGCACCAAAGAGCAAAAGCAGGTAGACAAGGGTTCTTTTATGCTTCGAGAGCTTCAAAAGAACAAAGGCCTGGGAACTCAGGCCAGCTGCCTGCTGGAGGAAGCTGGCCTCTGGGAAGTTGTGGAAGAAAGGGACGGACGACAAGTCACAAGATGGTGAGGGGGCTCACCGTGCAGCAACGTCCTGGGAGAATGACTGACGGGCGGTTGCCTCAGAGGACATGTGAGGTGAGCAGTTAGATCATCATGCGCTGGCTTCTTTATAGCAGCAAAGTCGGCAATTCCAGGTCTGTCTGTTTCCTGCCCTTTAATTATAGCTGTTGAAATCCATCACCGTTCTCTTAGGAATTTGGCTACCTATGCCTTCTTCAGAAGCCATAGGGAACATTTCATCTAGCCACACACAAAAGCTGCAACACCCGGCAGCATAGGCTCTCTCCTGTTCTGTTAGTAGTGAGCGTTGCTTTTGATGGTGGGCGGGGTTTTTAATGTTATTATTAAATAAACCTTTGCCAAATATACTCTGCTGAAGAATCTTTTATGGAAAACAGATGGAGGGAGCTAAACTGAAATGCAAATCATAACATTATAATGACTTCTTAATTTCCAAAATTATAAATTCAACATCCCAGGAGGGACCAGGGTAGACTGCGACAGCAGCTGCAGAAGGGACATCAGAAGCTGGAGGTGATGCAAGCCAGGGGAGGCCAAGGAGCTCCAGAAATCACAAAGGACTTCTCTCATCTTTGAACATGGCATAGTAAGTTCTTGGCATGTCCAAGCCCGAAGTCTTTATACAGGTAAGGGAAAGAAGCAGAGAGACCAGCAGTACTCCAGATGTGTCCACCTATGCCACACAGAGTGTGAACTTCCAGAAACTCCTATTTAATACACTTCCTCCCCACTTTCTTCACTGCTCCACAGACAGGAATATGAGGCCACAGTTTGCACATGCCCCTGTTCAAATACAATTGCTCAGAGGTCAAACTCCCACAAGGTGTACTTAACACAGAGGTTTCCATATGTTCTCAAGACTGGCCTTTCTTAAAACACACTGCTCTAGCAGACTGAACATTTAAGCATGTCTTATAGAAAATGATTACATTTTTCTCCCCAACCTGTCTTTCCTACTGTTCTCTACTATTTTCTTTCCCTTGTCTTTTCCCAAATACAGAAGATACTTTGGGATTATTTCTGTCTTACCAATAAATTTTAATATTGCCCCTGTGAATAAAATTCAACGTGCAAAATACACCTCACTCTCCCTATATCATTTGAAATACAAAATATTTTAATACAAAATTTTCTTAGGTATGACAATACCCATGTGCAGGCTTCCAATTAATAATTCATTTAGAAATAAATCTAAGAAGTAATGTTGTCATCAGCATGGACGTGTGTGCTGCTGCAGGGTCTCTGGCCTATGTCTTCTCAGAGAATTAACAGCTGTCCCCTTGGCAGACTGCACATGCTTTGAGCAGTGCTTGTCTTGGTAGGGCTGACTCAAATGAAACAGTGGGAAGTATTTGCAAATTTCTGCCGAGGGACCACTTACTGTATGGGAACTCAGCAGGGGCTGCCCACTGAGATAGAATTGTGAAGTTGTTCTTCCTCTCTCCCCTTTTAAGCCACCTCCTTCCTCTGCCCAACAGAACATCAGCAGAATACCAATACCAATGTGACAGGTTAGAACAAAGGAGTGCTTGGGTTGGCTGTTGTTCACCTCCTCATGGAGAAATTGATCGAACCCACTGGGGAGGAGATCAGCACAGAAGCATGCATTAGCTTCTCTCCATGAGAAGAAGGTATAATCAGCCAAAACTGATGCCACTAATAGTCAGTAAGGACAATTGTGCTGACTGCCACACATGGAGAACAGGAGCCACTCAAGAGCTTTTGGTGCATTGCAGTTTTAAAAATAAGCAGTTCCCTCAACATCACACTATTCTGCAGGAAACAGAATGCAGTGCAAAGCAGGGCATCCCACAAACTCTCCCGGACATTTTGCTGCAGAAACACCAACAGATCTCTCAACAGTTATCCACCCACACCCTTATCCCCACCTGGAAGCACATGACACAGAAGGGTTCCAGGAGGAGTCAGGAAGGCCCTCAGAATATACTTGTTCACTCAAGACCTAACCTGGATAACAGATTCAACACTCAAGAGCATAGAGACAAACCAGAAAGTAACAGAACCTGGGAGGATTTGGACACACACCAAGAACCCCGATATCTAAGCAGCAGCCATCTGCTTTCTTAGACAATACGGTCCCTTAAAAGCTATCCATGGCTTTACCCTGCTGTTGATTTTAGTCAGGTTGTGTGGTTCCCTCTTCCAAGGTCCACAGCTCTAATGGGTTAGGAACACAGGAATATTGTAAGGGGTGAGGGAACCAACTGGGCAGCCTGATGATACAGTGTAGAGGAGGTTGGACAATCTGGAGGCTCCCGACAAGACCTTCCACTGAAAAAGATGAAATCATGTACAAATGTGGGAACATTGTCATATCATTCAATTGTGTCCCCAGCGGTGTTCCCCAGTGGGTGTTCCCTTTCCTGAGTAGTCCCGAAGGGCACTGTGTTCCAGATTTGAGTGGACATCAAGAAGCTCTGCCTTCCACTCTGGAGTTCTGTGCAAGAGGCCAGAGCTGAGGGCCCCCACACAGTCGGCAGCCCGCCCAGCCTGGGAAGCTTCCCAAGGGCATGTGAACCCTCATCGCCTTTAGTTTCCACAAACAGAGATAGGCAAGAATGAGGCGAACAACATTTAAGGGGCCACCAAAGCAGTTTAAAAAAACAAAAACCTTTAACAGACAGGGACAGTGTGGGATGAACTATACTGCAGCCTGAACCCAAAGGAGCATCAGTAGTCCTCACTCATGGGCTGAGAGAACCCCATCTCCCTTCAGCTTCTCTGAATCCTGAGCACACAGGGATCTGCATCAAGGGCACCTGTTTGTCACCCTCAGCAGTGGATGGAGCAGGCGACAGACAGCCAAGAGTTGCAGCTTCTCTAGTGGGTACCAGGTCACCTGTGGGGCCAAGTGTGTCTAGATGCCCATCCACATCCAGCTGTCTACCAGGCCCAGCCTTTGATTCAGTAAGAAGGTGCTGGCAGTACCTATATCTGCTGCTGACCTAAATCTTGAGTCCTAAAAACCACCTTCAGACTCCATGGTCTACGCCATTTTACTTCTCTGACCTGCAGCAAAGCCACGTAAGTTCTTTGTGTTCATGATCACTTTTCACTAAAGAAATTTCTCACAAGCTTGAGCTATATAAAATAGGTATCCAAGGCAAACACTTACTGAGAATAAATAATAAAGGGATTTATTTTAAAATCATTCTTTAATATGCATATAATTTTATAATCTTTGAAAGATGGAAGCAAATTTGTACCCTAATGAGCTGCACATGCTTTACTTTTTCATAGGGAATTACATCTTGGCTGAGCATTTGATACTGGCCATAGTGCATCTTTAACATTTTTCAGAGTTGATTGATATTTTGATGTCATAATCATCTATGCTGAGACTGCTGCCTCACATAAATATGTAGTACAAAATGACAGAAGTATGCTTAGGGCCATTTCAGAAACTGTTGAAAAGACTAATTCTCCCGCACTGTCAGCAGGTGTTAATTATTTGCTATTCTTCACCTAGGGATGGACACCTGTGAGATATTCCCTCATCTATTCTGGGATCTCAACAGTTACTTGAATTGTCCCAGGTCTTATTTAGACAGCTATATTGCTGGGACTTCATGGACGCAGCTTCCCTGTCACAGCTAAAACGTACTATCTCAGAGCAGACTTCCTGGTCTTCTGGCTCTCAAGATCCTTCCACTTTCTCAGCATACCCTGAACCTTTGGTACAGGAGTTAAGTTGTAAATATATCAACTGGAGCTGGGCATCCCATGGTCAGTTGTTCTCTGCACTTTGACTGACTGATGCTTTTGCAATGGTCTCCATCTGCTGCTAAAAGAAGCTTCTTTGATGACTGTTGAGAGTTACACTTACCTGTGGGCATAGTATAAATATGTACTAATTTTCTGTTTACATGGTGAAAATGGATGGTAGGAAAGCTTTGGACAGTTTATTTCTATGATTAAACTACTGCATTCCTACAAGTGTGGACCAGTACGTATGTGCAGTGAAAATATAACAATCCGTAATGAACAGCCTTCTTGAATCTGAACTGAGGTTTTCCCACCACTTGCTTGTGTTTCACAGTGTGATAGCATATAAGGAGCAAAGTGTGTGTGTTGTGTGTTCAGAAGCAAGGCTTCAGTGAATTCACACAATGCAACATAGTCAAGAACTGCCAGAAACACATCAGACCCATTAGGAATCTGAAGCTGAATTAATTTTTAGTGCTGTGCATTCAGAAACCATTTTACTCTTGCTAAATCTTCCTGACTATCACATTCAGCGACGCAACCCTAAGTAAGTTTGTTTGACACATTTGATAAGTGATAGTCGTATAAATCTGTTGAGTGAATACAGAGTAGAGTATTTCAGGGGCCAAAAATGCAAGCTTCAGGACATGTTTACAGCTTTCTCTGCCTGTGAGCACCATCACGTTCATGGGATCAAGATGTACATTGGCAAATTCTTTCACTGTGCTTGCCATGGTCATGGAGCCAATGTCTACAACTGACAGAGAATATCTCATGAAGATACTCTTGTCTACTGGTTCTCTTCCTGACCAGGTTTGATTTGTACTTTATCAGCAATAAAGACAAGGTGAGCATCCTCTGAAGAAACCATAGAATCTGTTACATATACTTGAGCTCCACAGACCTAAAACCCATTGGAGAAGCTGTTACTGTGTTTAAGAGCATTGGTTGCCAAGGACACATAAAATATACTTCAAGAGAAAAGAAATGATCATCTTTCTGGATCCTTGTAAACATCCTAGGTTGTGAAATTATGGGCCAGACTCTGATGCCTTTTAGTCTTACTACAAGTGGCTCTGGACCAGCTAACTTAGAAACTCGGGCATACATCTGCTTCTTGACAACCTTGGATTCTATGTGAATGAACCATGCCTTATCAAGAAAAAGTCTTTGCTCCTGAGACCTGCAGAGAATATCTGGTACCTATGACGATGAAAATGGAGGTTATCGTCTGTGATTTTGCAGTTGTTCACTGTATCACTCTGTAGCTGTTCTAGAGTGGAGGTTTCCAGTGACATTACTGACATTTTGTGCATTAACACCTTGCAACTGAGGCCATCTTATTCACTAGAGAATGTGGACAAGCATCCCCAACCTCCATCTATTAGGGACCCATAACAACACCAACCCCAGCTGTGATAACCAAAAATAGCTACAGACATTACCACATGATCATAACAGCAGATATACTCCTGCCAAGAGCAACTCAGGGGCTTTGGTAGATATTGGGGTACAAAGTCAAAGTAAAAATGGATACACTGTCAGGTACTCAGAGTTCAGAAGCAAAGAAAGAGGGACTGGGCAGACAATGTCAAGTCAGAACTGCAAACAAGTAAATGCTCCACACCAAGCCTATCTTCAGATATACCACATGCCAAATAGAGTCAAAACAGACTAAGGGGATCAAGTCAGATTCAAATGAGGACAAACTGGAATACCAACTGGAAGCACAGTTGGGGTTGATTAGCCAGATATTAAGAATTTGGAGGCTAGGCGGTGGTAGCACATGCCTTTAATCCCAGCACTTGGGAGGCAGAGCCAGGCAGATCTCTGTGAGTTTGAGGCCAGCCTGGTCTACAGAGCGAATTCCAGGACAGGCACCAAAACTACACAGAGAAACTCTATCAAAAAAAACCAAAAAAAAAGAAAGAAAGAAAGAAAGAAAGAAAGAAAGAAAGAAAGAAAGAAAGAAAGAAAGAAAGAAAAAGAATTTGGTAACATTGATTAAAGAGTTTGAAGACCTTAGAAAAATCAGTAATAATTAAAGGTAATAGAATTATTCTCAATCCCTGAAGTCAAAATTAATTACGTTAGTTAGCTATGGCTATATAACAATATGCATCAAACCACCAGAATCTTAGATAATAGGCCTTGTGACTTCTCCTGGGTCCATGGTTCCATGGCAATTCTGGTCCTGAATGAAGTCATGCATGCATCTGCAGTCAGCTACAGGTCCAAGGATTGCTCCAGGTATGAGCCAAAATTTCCCATGTGCTTAGGTAAATGGAATATGAGCTTCTGGGGTCTGTTGATCTGAACTGTTCCATTATGAAGCAAAAACTGCTTTGATTTACCACCACAGTGTTATTCTAGGCAGACTGTCTACTCTAAGGCTCCCTCTATTATTACACTGTCGGGATGATCATCGCGGCAGTCTCACTCAGCAACACAGTTAGTCCTTTCAGTTGATAACCCTTGTTTAACCATTGGCTTCAGAATGACTCTAACCTTTTCTAGGAGTCTGTCATAGGTCAAGAAGAATTATTTCTTTTATATTCTCTGTCAATCACATTGTCCTTCTTTTGTTATCATAGGAAACCCCTGCAATTCAAAAGACATGGAGTCACTTCCAAACTGGCA
>CABHPH010000841.1:0-41827 GCA_902168325.1 Peromyscus nudipes
TTAGTTGTCCAGCAGAAAAGAATGATTCATGGATGAAGCCTCTATGATGACAGATTCGCCATCATCATGTTTTGCTTCAGCAAGTGCCTTCATCTAGTAGCTGATGGAAGTAGATGCAGAGATCCACAACCGTGCACCAGGCTGAGCTCTGGGAGTCCAGTCGGAGAGAGGAAAGAGGGATTGATTATATGAGCAAGGGGGATTAAGACCATGATGGGGAAATCTACAAAGGCAACTAAACCAATCTCAAAGGAACTCAGGAACTTTAAACCGACAGCTGTGGAACCTGCACGGGACCGGACTGAACCATCCGCATACAGCATAAAGCTGTGTAGCTGGGTCTGTTTGATGGGCCCCTGGCAGTGTAGTTAGGATCTGTCTCTGGTGCATGAGCCAACTTCTCTGTGTAGCTTTGTGCCTTTCCTGCAGCTCGTTCTGTAGACCGGGCTGGTCTCGAACTCACAAAGATCTGCTTGCCTCTGCCTCCCGAGTGCTGGGATTAAAGGCGTGTGCCACCACAGTCTGGCATGAGCCAACTTTTTTGATCCCATTAACTATGGTTGGACACCTTGCTCACCCCTCACAAAGTGGAGAAGGGCTTAGTCCTGCCTCAACTGAAGGTACCAGGCTTAGCTATCCCCCCCATGGGAGAACTTACCCTGTTGGAGGAGGAGATGAGGAGCAGCAGGAGGCAGGGGGCAGCAGGAGGAGGGATGAGAGGGGGATCTGTGGTTGGTACTGCAAAATGAAAAATAAATAAATAAATAATTGAAAAGTTTGAATTGTCACATATTTTTGGATATCTTTATCATTGTGTTTATCTTTTAAAGAGAATAACATGCTTAATCTTTGATATTTTCTTATCAGTAAATAGAAGAAGAAGTGAATTTATATTGTAGGCTAAAATAAGTTAATAAATTTTGGTAGCTTTAAGATGAAAAGGATAAGTTTGAACCCCAAATCAAGGTAGACAAATTTTAAAATAAAATAACTCAATTTTCATGCACATTTATTCATTTTTATGATTTGGACACTACCTTGACAAATTAGGAACCCTATGATTTGGTGAGAAAATTTATAAGAACAAATATGCATCGAAAACGACAAAATACAAATCTTTGTATCAACTGAACATTGTTCACTAGAAGAAGCATTCTTCTTTGTGACTAACATATTCTTGTATACTCCATAATACGTTTACCTAAGAAGCTAGACATGATGGTGCTTTGTGTAGTCCTGACATCCAGGAGGCTAAAACAGGAAAATAATCATGAGTTTAAGGTTATCCTGATCTACTGAGCATGACTCCACCCCCCCCAAATGAACTGTCATTACTAAATAAATAAATAAATAAATAAATAAATAAATAAATAAATAAATAAACACAATGAAAGTATATCTGGAAATTACAGAAACAGATACTTCTCATATCTGATATTACAGCCCTTGTTTATCAAAGCCAGTCATTAAAGGAATGCTAGAATTAAAAAGGGGATTTACTGCAAACTTGCTCCATTTGACCTCAGTGTTCCTCTTATGTTGAAATAAATATTGGTGAAGATAAGTGTAGCCTCCTTGGAATGCATATTTTAGCCATCTGCCATGAACTGAAGTGATGACACATAGAATTAATCTTTAAAAGAAGCTGTGATTTCAGTGGAACTTGGTATGCCAGAGTATCAGAGTTCGAGAGGTAGCATTTACCCTGCACATCAGCACACGAACAAATATGCTTGTACCAACACAATGGGCATCAGTGGAGGGTCGTTAGTCAGAGTCAATTCACCCTTAGAGGTCTGGGTATTGCACAAATGACTGTGTTGTCTTAAATAATGAGAAGCAAGCTACTGAAGCACTTATTAGATTTTAAAGTTATGTTATCTTAATCACTATGAAAGAAACTCAGTCGCTACCTCTGACTATTCCCACAGTGAGTCTGAGATTCTCCAAGAAAATGGAGGCCAGTGCCACTTGAGAAAGATGGCCTGTAACATCATCCAAACTTTATGACACCATAGAGGCTTTTTCAATGAAATTGCAGTATTTTTTTTTTCAGAATGTTTATCACTTGGGAATTATTTTCCATTAGCTCTGAATTATCTCCAATTCAAGAAAATCCAAAAGACTACCATTAGGGAAACCAGAGTGGTGTATACTAAGCTCTAAATTAATAGATATTGTTTTAAGCTATCATAAAAGGACAGTGCATCTTCAAATCCATCATACAGATATGTTCTATGCCCCTAAGTTAGCTTAAAAGATACTCTTCAGAGTTGGTCATATCCACATGTTGATTTTGTGTTTTGTGTTGTTTTGAAAAGAAGGGATAATAGGGGTTCATCAAGACTGTTCACACATAATCAAATAACAAAAGCCATAGTATATCCTTGGGGAAATGAAGAAATTATCATAATCTTCAATGATAAAAAGTTATGGGCTTGAAAAAATGTCAACACATTATTAGAAAAGACTATATTTTCTTGAAATTAATTAACAAATTGTAGGTATTATTGCAGATATTGTTTCTGTGCTTAAAAAAATCAATGTAAACACTGGCATCCAGTCACTATCTTTTTATCTGGCAGAAGTGGGTTGTGTTGTTTTGATAACTTTTAATATATCAGTTGGTACAGAAAAATCTAATGTCTTTTCATTTGGTATGTGTAATGACTAGGTTTATGTCAACTTGACACAAGCTAGCGTCATTAGAGAAGAAGGAGCCTCAATTGGGAAAATGCTTCCATAAGGTCTACAATGCCACAGTACATGATAGAATTCTTAGGATTGAGGATGATATGCAAATGTGATAAGATATCCCATTTATTAGGTGCTTTAGGGAATAAATGTTGAGAGGATGCTCAGAGGTAGGCTCAGCTGATCATGCCAATAAAAATGATTCAGATTATTTTATACCACAGAACCACCTACATGGAGAATGCAAGGGACTTCTACAAGGTGCTCTATAGAATGCATATAACATCATTAATTTGGTGAATAAAGTCTCTTCTGATGATAACTGTTTCATTTTGTGAATTATGCTTTGGGAACTGAGTTCATTCTTTCTTGGGGGGCTGGCCAGGAAATGAGACAAGCTTGGCTTATCTCTATGTGTCTCTGCTTCATCTGGAACTTCCTATGTAGACTGGGTTGCCATCTCTGCCTCTGCCTCTGCCTCCACCTCTGCCTCATGCTAGGAACAAAAGCATGTGTCGATATACCCAGAACATAAATATCAGAGGAGAGCATGAACACAGTTTCCCACCACCACAAATTACCAGTTCAAATTTCCTATATTTGAGGGAAATAGAGGGGAAAGCACATTTGCAGTCCAATAGATAAACCTTTTCCTGAAAAAAAATCCCTCCTGCTCATGGTATCTCCTGTGCTTGGTAACTAAGAGTTTCCTTAAGGCAGCCAGAGCTTTGTTACTTTTTCAGTGAGATATGATATACCATATCATAAGATTAAATATATACAGCAGCAATTCATATTCAAAGAAGAAAGTTGGGGATTTATTAATATTTCTTCATTTTGTAGAATAACTTTGGGGTAATGGAGAAGACACATGTATTTCATGAGAGTACTTGACACCAAGCAGGGTTACCTTTAAAAAGCATGGTGGGCCTCCTTCAACACAGTACCATGCATACTAAGAAGTTACTTAATATCAAATTAAGTCTTGTTTACATTTGCTGGAAATGTATTTCAGCCCATCACAAGCCTGTGGAAGGGCAGATCTGGAAGTGATAAAGAGAAAACTGCCCATGTGTGCTCCATTATTGAGCTTGGCTGACTACTTCGGTTGGAAAAAAATATAAAATCAATTGACACTAATTCATAATCAGTGGATAATCAGTAGGCAAAGTTATCAAAAATTTAGAAGGAAAACCGAAAAAGCTTTATTAACAACTAGCTTTGGGATAGAGGTCTGTGCATGGGATTCAAGTTCCAGATGAAATTCTTTTTTTTTTTTTTTTTTGGTTTTTTGAGACAGGGTTTCTCTGTGTATCTTTGCGCCTTTCCTGGAACTCGCTTTGGAGACCAGGCTGGCCTCGAACTCACAGAGATCCGCCTGCCTCTGCCTCCCGAGTGCTGGGATTAAAGGTGTGCGCCACCACCGCCCGGCTCCAGATGAAATTCTACCAAAGGCAACATTTTGCACCAAGGATTTTTCAATAATCCCTCAAGTATTTTTAGTCTCATGCATCTGCTCAGTTATGTCTCTTCTTGCATGATGAAATCTCAAAGAAGATATGCTAAAAAGATTATGCTTTGAGTCAACAAAAAGTTCATTTACCAGAGGTATTATTTTGTGCATTGTTAAAATGATCTATAATTGTATTCTCCAGTGATTATGATTGCAACATATCTGCTCACAGTCCTTTCAATAAATTTGCACATATAAATTAACACTTTTTTTAAAAACTGAAATCTTACCAGGTTTACAATTTAATAAACATTGCTAGAAAATAACATTTCATTTACATAATTTACTATTTAAGTATATTTTACTCATTGTCATACTACTGAGTTAATTGTGTGGTTTAATTTATCATTTAAGGGACCATGACCAATTTTTCACAAATGCTGTAATTAATTCCAATGATGTTCTTGCTTCAGCCACTGCTGAGTGAACTAGGAAACAATGGAGCCTAACACTGAGCCAATTTCAGATACTATCTGCAGAGAGAATCAACTAGTGGCCTAGAAAGACAATTTGATTAAATTGGAATTCTTATACTATGAACAAATGAGTAATAAGTTCTTCCTAAAAATAAAAACGTGTTTTGCAGATGGAATTTCCTTTCTCATCCACAATGGATCTGCCAGTCACACTATCACACTATCATTATGGAAACTGTTTTCATAATCACTGTTATAGAAACATATACAAGACTCCTTTGACCATGGGATTCATTTTTAGGCAAAATATTTAGCAATTATTTTAATTTTCTTTTATAAAATGCCTTTCAACCTGCAAAAGAAGCTGAGCTAAATCTAGTATGGAGTAACATAATAGAACTCATTATGACAAAGTGAAAACTATTGTCATCATGATTAAAATGTATTTCTACAGAAAATGTTATATTATTTGAATCAGTAACCAATAGGTCAAGTAACTGGCAAACTATGGCGCACGGATCAAAACTGACCCGATTCCTGTTTTCCTAAGAAGAGTTCCATTTCATAGTAACACATCATTTTATTTACATATTCTCTGTGTTGCGTTAGCACTATTTCTTCAGAGTTGAATAGTTGCAAGAACATATGACCCATATAGAATAAAACCCCTAAAGAAAAATGGCTGTCAAACCCCACACTGAATTGACCGCAACTTGAATATATTAACAGGAAATAAGGAATCAAATCAGTAAAGGTTATTGTCATCATCATTAGTGTAATAACACTTCCACGCTGGTTCAATTCATTATTCCTGTCCCTGCCTGCAAATTAAGATTCCTCCATATCATGGGTCCAGGTTTCAAAGAACAATTTGCTTTCAACAGGAAACAAAACTTTGTTTTGCTTGATTCCTTTCAAATTTCTTCGCTAATGGTATTAGCATCTCTTACAAATGAATGAAAAAAATCTAATAAAAGTGTCACAGGGGAAACTAGATTCAAATAAAAAAATGGATTGTTGTACGTGAACAAGAAGGCATGTCTGCTCAGCATTAATGGACAACTCTCAACCATACTGTATATTCAACAATACATGTGAAAATAACTCAGTAGCACAGAAAAAACAGGAGGCATACAGACCGGAATCTTCCAGAAATAATTTATTTTACTCAATTGCATTTTTATGGATCATGAATTTGACAGAATTCCATAAGATTATGGTTATCACAGGGTATGATAGTAAGATAGAATTGATGGTGGAAGAATGAAATATTTTACAACAGTAATGATCCTGTAATATGGTTATCATTACAGAATGTAAGAGCATCAGCTGGAGAATTATTTACCTGCTTTTCTATTTACTGTTTTTCTGTCTTCCTTTCTTCCTCTTTTCTTTCTTCTCTGTCTGTCTGTCTGTCTGTACACACACATGTCATGGTGTGCATGTGGAAGCCAGAGGACAACTTGGAGGAACCAGTTCTCCATATCTCTCATGTATGTTCCAGGGATGGAGTTGAGACCATTTTTTTAACCCAATAAACCATCTCACTGACCCATTGTTATTCTCTTGTTCCTGATTGAACTACCTCTTCTCCATCACAGGGTGTTGTTACAGATTTATTTGTATGAAGAACAGTTGCATCATGGAATGCCAGATAATTACATTTCTGCCATGTGACCGGAGAGGATAATGGATAATGAGTTGAAATGAGAACAAAGCTCTGCCTGGCCTAAGAATCACTGTGTAGATTTCATTCACAGAGATCCACTTTCCTCTGACTCTCAATTCTGGAATTAAAAGCATGCACCATCGTGCTCACTTCTTTTCTTTTGTTTAATTTAATCTCATTTTTAAATTGTTAATGACTTTTAATATATTTATGTAAAATACAATCACTACTTTTCCCATTCCCTTTCCTCCCTCACGTCCTTCCCATGTATGCTCCCTCCGTCAGCTCTCAGTCCCCTCACTCTCAAACTGAGAGCCTGTTTTCTTTGTTTATTATTATATATATATGTATATGTATATATATACATATGTATGCAAAGATACATAATTTTAACAGTCTTTGTCTTTTTCGTTGTTTATGTGCATATGGCTTCATGGCTGCATACTTACCATTGGATAATCAATAAAGAGACTCATTTCTAGGAGAAGCTAATTCTCTTTCCCAAGATCCACACAATTTTCACCCTCCCATGTAGTATGACTGCTGATATTACCAGTGTTCCCATCTTGCTTAAGTGCCCTTTTACAGAAGATGCTGTTTCACAGCCGACGTTCTGGTATTCTGTCTCCAATAATCTCACTGCCTTCTCTTTTGCAATATTCCTTGTGCCATAGATGCAGAAAATGTGATGCAGATGCATCTAGTGAGACTGGAAATCCTCAAGATATGTATATCTTTTTACGGATATCTGGTTTTCTGCAAAGGTCTCCATTTACTTTAATGAGAAACCTCTTTGATAGCAGTTGGTCATTACATTTATCTGTGGGTATAAGATTTAAATACGTAGGAAGGAATTATGCTAGTCTAGCAAAGTAACAGGAACAGATGATTTTTCAAAAGTCCATGAATTCACTGGCCCAGGAAGTTAGCTAGGTTTCTGGTACAACATATAATTTAACCTCTTTTTTTTTAAAAAAAATTAAAATATAATTACATCATTTCTCCTTCCTTTTCCAGACTCCTATCTTTCCCATGAGAAACAGGATCACCCCATGTAGACCCAGAATTCCTAGTACTTGTGGTAACCCTCCTTTCCTGTCCCCTGGGATATGATTACAGGTGCATACCCCCTTATCAAGCCCAACCTTCTGCTTATTAATGTTCCTGTTATCAATTTTAATATTAACTAAAATTAATGTTATGCCCATAACCATGATTTCAATATTCTGAAAGAAATATAACTTTCAAAAGTATGTTCATTTTGCCAAATGCTGTGAAAAAAATCAATTTTTTCTTTTTAAAGAAAAAAAGTCATCTCAAGCAACCACACTTTTTGATTAGCAGTTTTTGTAAAGAGCAAGAGATCAATAATTGCTACTTTAATATTTTTGCAAATATTTTCTGAAATGTTGTAATGAATGCCTCGTTATGGTTTATAGTATTGACTTATTGATTTTCTATTATAATAAGAAAGATAGAAATCATTCATTCGTCAGTTCATCATATATCCTTTAGGTATCTATTCATGTACTGGGCAACATTTGCTAGGTATAGGATGAATGGGGAAGAAACCTAAACTTCTTTCTAGCTCTTAATCTAGAAAGCCAGATGTTAAAACCCTTTAAACATGTTGCAATATTTTGCTAGATAGTTGCGCAAAGCCTTTTTGATTGAGTAGTAATCATGAACTAGTATACATTTATATTTAATTCATAATAGGTCTTGTGGACAAATAAAAAAGATATGGAGGTAAGGAAGAAACAATTTTTTAAGAGAAGACAAATTTGTTCTTAAGAAGGTGGAAAATGAGAACAGTAAAATTCAGAGTAACTCACTGAAGGTAATGAGTACGATGAAGAATTAGGAATCATGTTGGATTGTTCCATTATCTAAGGATTATCAAATCATAGAATCATCGTTAATGTGCACAACTTTTCTTTTCCTACCACCCATTCTGTTACTGTTATACTGTCTGATCACCATAATCCTGTGGAGTGTCAGGTATTTATCTGACACTGGAACATTATAGCAATTGGAACCATGAAGGAAGATCAGCTTCCAGAAATAATATTTGAATTGTTCCCTAGGTATTCCTAGACACTGGCAAGGTCTTCGAAAATAGTCCTTTCCTGAATTATAGATATGAGTGGGAGAGGAGCACCCAATGAAACTTTGAGACAAATTAATCATGACCTGAAAAGATAACTTTTCTCCAAGTAAAATTCTATTTCAGATAATAAACTTTGAAATTGTAGCTACTTCACTGAAAGGCTAAAGGTCTAATTGTCTATAATCTACTAATCCCCTTATCCCATAGTCTGAGCTGTCCAGGGGAATCTCTGTGGCTCCATAAAGATTCAGTTGTGCAATATAAAACTTGTTAAAAATTAAGTATATTTGGAAATTATGATTAATAATAATAATATCAATAATCTAAAAAATATACAAAAGTCTATTTTCTTAACAATAAGATTTCCACACTATGGGAATTATCTCCAAATCATAGACCAAACTCATCATTGAACAATATTTGAGTGAGTGAAAATAATTAATTTGGTTTACTGTGCATGTGTTCAAGAAATGCTATAAAAAACTAAAAATGTGAAATGAGATAGAACCTTTATGCATGGGCAAATGGATTTTATGTATCATAAAGCACTAGGAGACTGCAATGTTATTCTTTTAATTATGATAGTGCATTTACAGAGAACAAATTTAAACTTTATTTCTTATGACAGATAGGTTCAGAGCTATTAGTTGCAACCCACAAACAGGAAACTGAATAATTTTTGGCATATTTCCCTTCTCATTGTGCACAAAAGGACTAAAAAATGCAGGGTAGTGTCAGGAAGGCCAGGAAGCTAACACAAAACATAAGCTTATCCTACTGTGAAATGATGGTGAGGCCCCTTCTGCAGCATCCTGCGGTGTGATTGCTAGTGAAATGAAAGATATAATGTAGATGGAAAAAACTTAGGAAACTGAAATTTAATGGCCAAGATGATGAATGCCTCCAGAAAAAGGGAGTAGTAAGGTTTTTGAGAGTGAAAATGAATATGGAGAGAGCAGAGAGTAATGATTAAAATGTATAGTGCATCTCTGAGGCGGCTTCTAGCTTTGAAAGTATCTGGAAGGAAACGGATCAATAACAGTGATAGCTCCCATGGAGTAAATGGCAACAATTTCCCTGGTTTTGATTCGAAAGCTTTATCTATGATTATTTATTTAGTCCTTAAAAGTATTGCTTGAAGCTGGTGTGAATATTTTCCCTACAGTACAGACTAGAAAGCTGAGGCAGACTCAGTTCGCATATATAAAATCATGTTTAGAAACTGAGTTAGCAGTGCACATCTTCCAGGATATACAATCGAATGGTTTCTAAATTGCAGCATGTCTAACATTCTTTAGGTTAGTCCTACTCCAGGCTACTCTAATTTAGTATATTGGGAATGAAACACAGAAATGGGTGCTTTAAAAACGCCTTAAGATCTAATGCAAGAATATCCATGGCTCACAATTAATGAAATAACAAATTGATTAAATAAAATCTCTGAGAATATATTGACATTTGATAAATTATCCTTATTTTTTAACACACTTTCCAAATCTGTGAAAGATATTCAATAATAAAATTGTTGATATTAGCAATCTTGAAGTATTAAATGCTTTACAATTTAAATTATATGTTATGAAGTTATTTACATGCTAGCTATTATTTTAAGCAAAGTTTACTGGACTAAGGACAGCCATGCTTATTTTATTGTGGAAAACTCTTGCTTCTGACTTAAATTTTGTAGGAAAATAACCATCTTAACATTTTATGCATTTGCCTAAGTTCAATTTTTTTCTATGCAATTCAAGTATATGAATAATTTCTTGGGTTTTTGCTGTTTATTTTTGTTGGGGTAATATTTCCCTCTTAATATTACTTCATTCAGCCTCCTTTCTTTTTTAAGACACTTTGTTTTTACTATGTCTTTTAGCAATAATCATGCATTGTTAACAATAATCATGTGTATGCAATTCTATTGTGTAGAATTTATGCAATCCATTTTATGTCAGGTATATGGATGTTAATACAGTGATTATTCCTGTCTAAGACTTACAGGAAAGTCACTGTCCCTAAAGAAATGGTATTAAATTAAAGAGCCAGAGGTGCAGTTGAGTACTGCCTGTATAGCTCAAGGTCAATGCCTTACACTTGCCTCCCACCTCACTACAAGTCTTCAGACATTATTGTTCTCAGATAATATTTTTGAAGGGTTCCCATGAGTCTTTTATCAATTTTAGGAATGTTTGTATTTTATGGAGAAGCACAAAGAAACTGATAATTCATACAAATTAGTGTTAATCCTCAGAGCCACAAAAATGAATGTTTTCATTGCCTAAAGCTCTAAAGTAAAAATGATAGTAGTTATAGATATGATGATTTGAATTATATGTGACATTAAGTTCTATTTTTCCTCCATAATCAATTAGTAATCTATTTGATATTTATTTTCTCATATCATTACAAAAGCTGGACATTACAAATATTTTAGAATGCAAGCCAACAAAGTTCATTTCTAATAGAAGTAAAGTTTCTTATGAAGTGTCTTTTCATCACATTGAATTCACTATGAGGTCTCGGAGGGCGGATGCCCAATTATAGACAGCAGCGACAAAGGCAAGTTTTCTTAAACAGAGATGCCCCAAAGTACATATACTACATTATTGTCCTGCAATCTTGGTGTTGTTTAACTCCAGTGATTATAACACACTAGTTATCGCAACATCTGTCTTGATTTAGAATTACCTTTACTCAATCCCAGAGCTTCAGAGAGAAGGAACAGCACACTTTTCTCATGATTACTATTTCTTCATACTAGCAAAATACTTAACCCATAGCTTTCTAATTGATCACTGTCCTGCTGTTTAAATTGGGCTTTGAGGGTGCGTTAAAATTTCACTTTGTTTCTAATCCATAGTAATAATTTATGTTGAATAAGTAAAAGGAGCAGACAAACTTGTATTGAATGAAGAGGAAAATATGATTTGGTTAATAGTGCTGTGAATTCATAATCTTCTCCAAAGAAATGCGTAAGAGTATGAAAAAGAATATATGTTGAGTTTTCACAGAAGTAGAAACAACCCATTCACATTTCATATAGTGAGGTGTCTTAAATGCTTTTAAGTTTCAAATGTGACAGAAAAATATTCATCTCATCTCTATGAAGCCTTGTTAATTTACTATAATTTCTAGATTGTTATAATTTCTAGTTTAGATTTTTTTCAATAAAAACAGGAAAAATATGTAATAACATAAAGATATGTCATAAAATAACAATATATAATTGTACCTTCAGTCATTAATATATTCATATATAAAATATAATCTAATATAGTGATTTAGAAACTGAACTCTCTCATCAAAATACCAAAATTAAATTCAATCTTTAGTGATTTATACAAGTGTGATCTTAGGTGTTTTTCTTGCCAAATTTAGACCTCGATATTTTCAAACAGAAAATAAAAATGCTATTCATTATGCAGAATTTACATATAAAAGATACTACGGCACCTAAATGAGTAACTGTATACAGAATTACTGTCTAGTCTTCAAGTTGACTAACTCCAGTGGTTAGGACACACTTGCTCAAGTATATTGTGTGTCAAATGAGAAACTGTGTTCACTATACCCGCTTTCAGTGGTACAAATTCATAAAATAATTCAATATTGTCTTTGTAAGAGCAGAAAAATAAGTGCAATCTACCTTGTGATCATATTTTTTTTTCTGCAGTAAGCACTAGACATTTTTCCAGCTTCCTCTAATTTTCCAAATTGTAAGCATGTCACTGACTTCAGGCTTTTGACTTCTAATATCTGATGACATGTGATTATTATATAGTTACTCCTTCTGAGTAACTTTATTGGCTTTTTTGGTTTACTTTTAAGTATTATCAGATCCATTGAGATATAGAAATAATCATTAATCTAGCTTAAAACTCACTTTATATTTTATTGTACTACAACTCTAAAAAAATAAAAGTATATATTGCTTTAGATTTATTCATATTTGGTAATTTGAGCAACAATGTAATCAAGTCTTTGGATTCAGTTTTTTTCTCACTCCCAAGTATGCCAGGCCATGCAAAATCTGCATTTGGTTTCCTTTGCACATCTTGAATGTATTTCATGTATTCCATTTTAAATGTTTTCTTATGATCTATTTTCTCACCAACCTCCATATGCCTCTATAGAAGACATAAAAAACTATTCCATATGTTTTGTGTAAAATACATTGAATGCAGAAAATTGAGCATGAAACTGTCTACTTAGAAAAAAATGACCAGAATAATTGCATGATTTTTTTCCCATTCAAATGACAGGTCTTGTTTAATTGGTTCTTTTTCATTTAAATTTCTGAACTCAAGAATCTAAGAATATACGGTATAGCACACAATTACAAAGGTGTACAATTGTTCTTTTACTAATAGTCTAAAAGGTAAGTATATGTTACTACAGGTGCTCTTTCTATAATCACATTCAGAAAGTTGTGATGGGTTATGAAGGATGATAAAAGAGATAAGAGCAAGATTGCATTTTTGTTATTGGCTTATGATGTATGATCTTAATATCTCTCATCAAGAATTTAAAACAACTTAAATATTCATAGTGTAAGTTATAATAGTTGTGTACAAAAGACCTAAGCCATACACTGATACTTGGGTAGTACAGAGGTTCTCAACCTGTGGGTTGTGACTCCTTTGGGGTACCATATCAGATATCCTGCATATCATATATTTACAATATGATTCATAACAGTAGCAAAATTACAGTTATGAAGTAGCAATGAAATAATTTATAGTTTGGGGTCACCACAACATGAGGAATTGTATTAAAGAGTCACAGTATTAAGAAGTTTGAGAATCACCATGTTAGAAGATTTGATGATTCAGGATTAATTTGAGGTCTTAATCTTTTCATATGATACAACTTAAGGAATTTAAAAATAATTTAACACAGCTCAACTCACTGTGATGTGTGGTATTTTAGTATTTGGCTAATTAGCCACTTCTCAATTGATTCAGTGAAAAAAAATTGCAGAAGTCAGGATACTTACCTTTCTTTAGAGATGCCATATATTTTCTTATAAACCCATATCACTTATACTAAGCAAGCCTGTGCATCTGTGTGTATGTATGTGTATATAGATGTTTTTGTGTCTGTGTGTGAAAAGGAAAAAGAAACAGAAAGACAGTGTGAGTATTCCTATGTATACATCACATATGTTAATTTGCTCTTTCCTGAACTTTAATTTAAGTGTTAATACAATAGGGTCATAACCTCAATGAATTCAAAAGTATCAAGATTGATTATATGTAAAATTATGTTAAAAGGGTTTCGTTGACTGGATCAGTATTTCCTGTCATAAATAGAATTTTGTGTCAGGAAAACTGCTATATTCAAGAAACAATGCACAAAGTTGTTGCCTTTTCTGTACATTCTTGGCCCCTTTACTTTCCAATGAGATATCAAACATCTCAAAAGCAAACCATCTGAAACAGATGTTCTATGGAAAATCTATGGACCATTTTCAGTATAATCTTATAGTTCTTTTTTATTTTTTATTTTTTTATTTTTATTTTATTTTATTTTATTTTATTTTATTGGAGACAGGTTTTCTCTGTGTAGCTTTGTGCCTTTCCTGGAACTCACTTTGTAGACCAGGCTGGCCTCAAACTCACAGAGATCCGCCTGCCTCTGCCTCCTGAGTGCTGGGATTAAAGGCGTGCGCCACCACTGCCCGGCTTCAGTATAATCTTAAATGATATTTTTGCATATCAAATGATCGAGCCTGGAGTTTCTGCTCATTATCATAAATGGACACAAAATACCATCAACTAGAAGTTAGAAAACACAATCACCACTCAAAAAGGAGCCAGTAAATTTAGGACAGTCACACATATATATAGCAGGCCAATCTAGGAATAATACTTGGTTTCTTGCCAAATTTTACAAATATCATTTATTATTTAGTATATATTTTATATTTAGACATAGGATAGCAGTGAATTAAAAGAGTGTTGCTTTTTTTTTCTCTTCATGTAGCATATAATAGTTCCTTTAAACCTCAGTAATCTATTACATGTACAGAGGAAAATTTAGGTCAGATGGGCTCTATGTCACTGGCTTTGAAAATATTTCATGCACTTGATACTTTGATCAAAATAGGTGCAAAGATGTTGTCCACTAGGCCATCCAGTTCTTATAGCGTGGTCTGTGGCAACTTTCAAAACTATGGGAAAAAATGAAGGTAAAACTGTAGTAGGGGCCATGACTTAGAAGTGAGGGGCTGATCTTCAAATGATATTTGTAAGACAGGTCAGGAAGAGTATGAGGCTGACATACCATTAGGATGGCATAAAGGAGGTAGAATTTAAAGAAGTTGGTGTTAACTCTTTTTTTATTTATTTATTTTACAATACCATTAAGTTCTACATATCAGCCACGGATTCCCTTGTTCTCCCCCCTCCCACCCCCCTCCCCTTCCCCCCAGCACACCCCCCATTCCCACCTCCTCCAGGGCAAAGCCTCCCCCAAGGACTGAGATCAACCTGGTAGACTCAGTCCAGGCAGGGCCAGTCCCCTCCTCCCAGGCCAAGCCAAGCGACCCTGCATAAGCCCCAGGTTTCAAACAGCCAACTCATGCACTGAGCACAGGACCCGGTCCCACTGCCTGGATGCCTCCCAAACAGATCAAGCCAATCAACTGTCTCACCTATTCAGAGGGCCTGATCCAGTTGGGGGCCCTTCAGCCATTGGTTCATAGTTCATGTGTTTCTATTCATTTGGCTATTTGTCCCTGTGCTTTATCCAACCTTGGTCTCAACAATTCTTGCTCATATAGACCCTCCTCTTTCTCGCTAATTGGACTCCAGGAGCTCCACCTGGGGCCTAGCCGTGGATCTCTGCTTCCAGATCCCTCAGTCATTGGATGGGGTTTCTAGCACGACAATTAGGGTGTTTGGCCATCCCATCACCAGAGTGGGTCAGTTTGGGCTGTCTCTCAACCATTGCTAGCAGTCTATTGTGGGGGTATCTTTGTGGGTTTCTGTGGGCCTTTGTAGCACTTTGCTTCTTCCTATTCTCATGTGGTCTGAGTGAGGTAACCCAGACTCAGAAAGACAAACATGGTATGTACTCACTCATAGGAGGATACTAGACGTGGAGCAAGGACAACTGGACTGCTACTCACATCACCAGGGAGGCTACCTGGAAAACAGGAACCCAAGAAAGACACGGGGATCGCCCAATGACGGAGAAATGGATGAGATCTTCATGAACAGCCTGGACATAAGTGGGGGAAAGAGAGCTTGGGGGAGCGGGAGACCCCAGCTGGATCAAGAACAGAGAGGGAGAACAAGGAATAGGAGACCCTGAGACAGAGCAGGAGCCTGTCTCTCTGCTTCAGTGACCATGTTTATAAATGCTACAGTTAGTGCTGTACTGAAAATCTCTCAGCCTTCCCAGAGATGCATTTATTCAGGCTCATATGAAAATCAGAAATAGCATGTGACATAACAATGCTCTTGGATCCTTGATTCCTCTAAGCCTGCTTTGCCCTCTTTTCACTTGGGAAGGAGATCATAATAATGTGATTATTCTCAGTAATACGTGTCCTCTTGCTTGACACAATGAATCCATATCGCGTAAGGGCATGAGTGGCATTACACCATCAGACATTCAATCACTAACACGAATGTAATTGTTCATCACAATGATTGCTGACAGCATGAATGAAACCTGTGCGTGACCAAGCCTGAACACATTCTCATATGGAGAGGGGAGCCGGGCACAAGTTCCCTTCCTAGCAGAGACAGTGTTGGCAATTTTTAGCTGCTGGAAGATGAAGGATCACTTTTCTCTAGAAGTGTAACCCCTGATGAGTTGACTGTAGCTATGGAAGGCCACCCATTCAAGAATATTTCAACAGCACAAGTTGGCCTTGATGGGAAGCAAAAGGACACAATGTCAGGTAAAAAGGAAAAGTAAACACACTGAAAATAGTGGTGGAGGGATGAATATGATCAAAACACAAGGTACAAGATTCTAAAAGAGGGTTTGGGGATTTAACTCCGTGGTAGAGAGCTTGTCTAGCAAGCACAAGGCCCTGGGTTTGATTCTCAGCTCCAAAAGAAAAAAAAAGATTCTAAAAGAACTAAAAAATCGTTTGGTTTTATTTTTACATCCCGACCAATGTTTACCCTTTCCTGCCAGTCCCTCCTCTTCTGTTTCTCTTCAGATACAGGCAGGCCTCCCATGGATATCAGCCAGCCATGCTATATGAAGTTGCAGTGAGACTAAGGCACCTTCTCTTCTATTAAGGCTGGGTAAGGCAATCCAGTAGGAGGAAAGGGTCCCAAAAGCAGGCAGCAGAGTCTGAGACAGCCGGCTAAGAATTTTTAATTAATTTTTTCCATTTAAAAATTTTCATACAACATATTTTGATCATTTTATCATCCTTAACTCCTCTGAGATCTCCCCACCTCCACACCCTCCCTACTTCCTGTTCTCTTTCTCTGGATCAAAAAATAATAAAACAAAGAAATCAAAATCAAAACTAGTTATATACATTTATACTAGTTATATAATATCTTACTATAATATATAATATATGAAAACAAATATGAAAAACACAGAAAATGTGGAGTCCATTTTGTGTTGGTCAACTACTGCTGGGCATGAGGTCTGATCTAGATTGTAGTTGATACGCACTGACACTCAATTGGAGAGACTTGACTTTCCATTTCTCCAGCAGGTATAAATTACAAATAGCTTCTTGGCATTAGATCAGTCTTTGTTTCTGCATTCCTTTCTCAGTACTAGGAATTTATCTATTTGAGCCACCCTTTTATGGGATATCCTTATCTAACCTCAAAGAACTTACAATATTTTATAGTAGCTGTCTATATCAAACACATTGCTAAGCTCTGTGGAGGTAATGGCAAATTTCATGCACATTACCACTGTGCATCAGTTAGCACTCCTCTGGGGCATTGGGTAACTTTAAAACATATAAACAAACAATAAATATAATATCTTGTAATTCTCATAAACATGATGAGGTAAACATTACTAAACATGATAAAATAGACTATAACTGAGAATATTAAACATATCCTTTAGTAGATGGTGCCAATAATATTTGGGGAGATTATATTTAATTGGGAAGAGAACGAAAACGGAGATTCTTGGCTAAGAGCAGAATTTGGAGAAGGAAATTCTGTCATACAGTCATGGGAAAGTTCTATGTTCAAAAAGAGCCAGCAGTTACTTGTGGGGAGATTTTTTTTTCCTACAGACCATTTACATTGGCAGTTTTCAACTACCCAGACATTTCCTATCTGATTCCTTAGGCAAAGCCAGTTCTCACAATACCTCATGTCCAGCCAGCTGCCAATTCATTCTCTAGCACTTATCAAACAATCCTTCAAAAAGAATAAGGCAACAAGGACCTAACTGCTGTCCATATTTAGTTATTTTTAATAACGGACACAAAGTATCAATAAATGTAGTTTTTAAATGTTAAGGAGTGACCTGCTCATGAGTCACCCAGTATAAGAGAGTTTTGGGTAGGTCATTCCCACCTACTCATATTCCCTAGTTTCATAAATATTTCCCATCATAGTGTTTTTATTCTAATTGGGGTTTATTCACTGTGAAGGAAATAGACTACCGCCTATTATTTGTTTTTTAAAAGTACTTTTAAATTCTAAAATTCTAAGCTGAGGAAAAAATTACAAAGTACCAATGTATAGAGACATATTACCTCTCAAACACACAGATCAGTGTTCTCTTAAAAGAAAGTCATATTTTTAGAAGCATTGTCTTTCCTCTTTAATTAATTAGTGCTGTCTGTTAATATTAGTCAGTTATAAATATAGAACTTACTGTTTTCCTGAAATGAGCTCTTTCTTATGGAAAATAACTGTGAATATGTTTTGGCCTGTTTATTTGTGTACAGCACACAGGTGTCTCAACCTTTAATGCTGGCTAAGTTATCAAACAGTTTATACTAAGATACTGAAAACTTTGACACTTATTTCAATAATCACTGAATTTTTACCAATATCACTTGACTCATAAGACAGGAAAAAAAGATTTAGAAATGCTTAAACTCAGTAGCATTCTGCTTCAGTAACATACTTTAAAATTATATTTCAAAGACTGAAGTTTTGGTAAAATGCACAGCATTTTGCCTAAGCATTCTTCCTCTGAATTTTCAAACTCAGTACATTTCAAGAGAAATTTACTTTATATGTTTCCAGCAAGTTTACACTTTACTTATTTAAATGGTGTTTTTCTGAGGGCTCTGTGGAGGCTAAGCAGTCGGTATAACCAGTTTCTAAAGTGTTTTAAATCTCTTTTAAGTTGAAATAGGAGGATAAATTGTATTTGAAATGATAAAAATAAGTTTGTGTGTTTACTTTAAAATGTGACATACAGCTCAGAGGTAGAGTACTCGCCTGGCATGGGTGAGATTCTAGATTAACTTTCACACATGTGCACAAACAGAGACACACACACACACACACACACACACACACACACAGGGTGGGTGGGAGGAGAAACAGAGGGTAAGAAAGAGATGAAATAACATTCACTACATTCAAATCATATAAAGTTATACACTACTTTCCAACCATTTTCAATAATCATGTCAGCCAAGCATCTTCTTTTAGGGATGTGCTGGAACATCATCAAAGGCTCTAGTGTGGGTCTTTGCAGGGTGGAAAATGTTGGTCCATGGTTTGATGACCAAACAAGCTAACAAAAGGAAACTTAAGTACCCCTTTTGGAATGACCAGCTCCGCTGATCATTTATTAGCTCTGTGTGGCGGCTGTGATTTGGGGCAAAAGGCTCTTGTTCTCCCCATTCCTCTAACTGTCTTTCAGTCTCCTAAAACAGGAGATATGATAGAACTAACTTTGTAGAGTTAAAATGAGAGAAAGTTGGCATGGGCATGGGTTGAAGGCCATCAAGATGAATCTGCACCCAGTGAGTGCTAAGTAATAAAAATTATAAGCATGCAGAGAGACTCATGCCTATAACCCAGCAGTTGGGAAGCACAAGTAGAAGGGTCTCCATCCCTTTGAAGGCAGCTCCGTTTACTGAGGTTCAAGACAGCCAGGGCTATAGAGAAGATCCTTGTTCCTTTAAATGACCAAAACAAATGAAAACGTGGTAAACGTGCATTTGAATTGAATTTACCTACAACAATGTCTGTTTAGTGAGTGTCTGTTAGATAGTTTAAAGATTTATTTTGCTTGAGTTTCAGTACAGGAAGTTGAAACCTGGGAGAGCACATGTGCTAGGCAAAGGCTCTATTGCAACTCCTGGCCTTTCCTTTCTTTGTTCTTTAACTTTTTTTTTTTTCTAAACAGAATCTTGTGAAGCTGCCCAAACTATCTGTGAACTAACTATAAATCACAGGATGGACTTAAATGCATGGTCCTCTTGCCTCACTATCTGAGGTAAGTAAAGTAACTAAGAGGAGCTACTATAGCTGCTATAATGAACTTTTTTTTGATTTATTTTATTTTATTTTACAATATAATTTAATTTTACATATCAACCACGGATTCCCTTCTTCTCCCCCCCCCCGCCCCCCCCTCTCCCCCCCCCCCCCCCCCTCTCCCCCTCTCCCCCCCGGCCGCAAACTCAGTTGATTGAGATCAACCTGGTAGACTCAGTCCAGGCAGGTCTAGTCCCCTCCTCCCAGGCCAAGCCAAGCGTCTCTGCTAAGCCCCAGGTTTCAAAGAGCCAATTCATGCACTGAGCACAGGACCCGGTCCCACTGTCTGGATGCCTCCCAAACAGATCAAGCCAATCAACTGTCTCACCCATTCAGAGGGCCTGATCCAGTTGGGGGCCCCTCAGCCATTGGTTCATAGCTTATGTGTTTCCATTCGTTTGGCTATTTGTCCCTGTGCTTAATCCAACAATTCTCGCTCATATAGACCCTCCTCTTTCTCGCCAATTGTACTCCTGGAGCTCCACCCGGGGCCTGGCCGTGGATCTCTGCATCCAGTTCTAGGAAGATACTAGTTGTGGAACAAGAATGACTGGACGGCTACTCACAACACCAGGGAGGCTACCTGGGAAACAGGACTCCAAGAAAGACACGGGGATCGCCCAATGATGGAGAAATGGATGAGATCTACATGAACAGTCTGGACGTGAGTGGGGGAAATGAAGGGAGAGGGTCAAGGGAAAGAGATCTTGGGGAAGCGGGAGATCCCAACTGGATCAAGAACAGAGAGGGAACACAAGGAATGTTCATGGTAAATGAAGACCACATGAGAATAGGAAGGAGCAAAGTACTAGAGAGGCCCACAGAAATCCACAAAGATGCCCCCACAATAGAGTGCTGGCAATGGTCGAGAAACAGCCCGAACTGACCTACTCTGGTGATAGGATGGCCAAACACCCTAATTGTCATGCTATAATGAACTTTTTAAGTGACTCTGAGTTACATAAAAAGCAACAACTAGAGTTCATACGTGAGAATGTTCTAGTGTTTGTTTAGCACAGTTTGGTGATAAGCACACTGGACTAGGCACGGTGGACCATGACTAGCCTGTGAACTATCATCTGCTAGGATGTTGAAAGTGACTTGGCCTTTCTGTGTTACCCCTTCCGCTACCAAATAATGTGACAATCTTGCATCAAGACAGTCATCAAATGGCTAAGGAAATGAGAACAGCAAATGAAGACCCAAACTTGTGACTAGATAATGTCTCTCTTATTCTGGAAACTTCTACATTTCATCTCAAGGTTTTAATACCTTGAGGTTGGTCTTCATCATTTATGAACGACAGCCAAGATAAATAAACAAGTATACATTGTCAGACAGAATGATTGAGTGTTGGAGCCCACTGAGGTTTCTTAGTGACTTTACCCAGCAGGACTACATAAGAGGATGAATGGACCATGGGCCTGAGTATCAGGTGTTTGGAAGGGTCTACACTTGGCTGTGTCTAGAAAGGGGGAGGTCCTTGCCCCCCTGCCCCCAGCATTGTTATAAAAAGCCCTTTGGAATAAAGTTCTAAGCCAGTGGATAAGGATTCAGGTCCACCCGAGGTTATACTGTGTGTCTATCTGTTTCTCTCCCCTCTATTTCTACCTAAGTCTCTTATTCCTCACTCCTCAAGAGTCCCTGGGGTAAATAAAAGTGGGAGCTGGTCCCCCACAATTGAGCTAGGCATGTGATTATTTTTAGGCAAAAGCACACATGCCCCTTCTCTTTTCAAAAACACTCTCCAATATTTCCCTTCTTGAACACTCCACTCAGGTTAATAAAATAATATTAACCTAATGCATATAATACAGAGTTTGCTGTTGTCATTGTTGAAACAGACTTCCTTTTTGCTGTCACCTTTAACTAGGTGCATAGTTCATAAGTGTATTTGCAAGGTGATAACTCAAATATTCAAAATAAATCCATTTATTACATTATTTATTTCTCACATTATTTAGCATATAACCATTTTACCTATCAAATAAGGAAAATTTTTAGAACACTCCTAAGAATTCAATATAATCCTATGAATCATAAAATTTCTTTAAAAATGTATAAACCTTGCAAATATATGATAGAGAGAGTTGGATGTTCTTGATTACTGATAAATTCTAATTAAGCACATATTAAAGCAAATACAAAATTTGCACTCCAAAATAAAATGATACCATAATTTGGAGAGAAAATGTAGATTCAATTTTGTAGACTGTTTTAATGTTGAATGTAACACTCTACAAAGATGTACCACTATTAACTTTTAGCATTATCTGAGAGTTTTGCTTTATTTGCTTCTAATTTTTAATTTATTTGCTTTTGGCACCACTACAGACTGAACAATAAGTCATGTTCTTAAGATTCTTTTTTAATTTTTTATTTATGTGTATGTCTGTGTGATTGGATGTCATAAGTGTTCAGGTGTGCACAGAGACCAGAAGAGGAGTATGGGATCCCCTGGAGCAGAAAGTATAGTCTTTGTGAGCTGCTTGATATGTGCTGGGAACCAAATGTGGGGCCTCTTCCAGAGAAAGAAGCACGCTTAACCACTGAACCACCTCTTCAGTCCACAACACAAAGCTTTATACATGCTTGGTAGACACTCTTATTAAAAAACCTCTATCTCTAACTCCATTTTAGGACTTTGAAAAATTAAACATCTACACATTTTAAAAAGTGAACTTGTCTCAATTCCATTAATGTATTCATTCATCACTGGAATGGAATGACAATTGCAATATTCAGTTTTAATTACCAAAATTTTTATAATGTTCTAAAGAGTTGTCTTTGACAGATTCGTTAATTTTTCATTTTTCCTGAAATGTTAGCTTTAATTAATTATAAAGCAGTGTAATATGTGCACAGAAATAAAATCCACATGAGCACACACGTGCTGTTCCATGGCAATGGTATTATAAACTCATTCTCACTCTTAGCACAGTGTGATTTTTTTCATGATCATGCTGTTACAAAAAATCCTCACTCTGCATTTAACAACAGAAAAAGGACAATTTGACTCATGACACAAGTTCTTACTTTGGTTTTGTATTTAGGAATGTCAAATGTGCCCATGCTAAGCCTTCCCAGTTGGTTGCCTTTAAATAGTCTCAGTGAGTATTTTCTCTTCTGACCTATTTTTCATTTCATACGTGAAAAAGATTAATACAATATTTCACACCATTTCTTTTGTATGTTAGCCTTTTTACTTTTGATTCTTTTATTAACAGACTCTCCAAAAATCATTTAAAAATACACGGCTTTGGAGAGGTCCAGGTAAAGAATTGTAGGCTGTCAGTGGACTTCTGTCCAGAAATAGAGACCGTCATGACTCATATCAGAAAACAATTTCTGTGGTCTCACATATATCAAGATACAAAAGTTCATCTATACACTGCTAATTTTCTCTCACTTTCAGTGATCAGTTGTAGTTTGTATGAATTGTGGAAGTTTTGTTTATGAATTAAAGTATATTTAAGTAAAACTGTAATTCATTAATAGCTATTGAAAACTATGGTATGTCTAAAAGGGTGTTATGGGACATAGCAGTAAGTAATGTAAACACCAAACTCAATACACTTGAAATTAATCATCAGAAAATGAAATGAAAGCAACAAACATTCTTTCTCCTCCCCAAGACTTCATATCTTTAAAACCATCAAATTCAACACTGAAGCCAGGTTTTTGTTATCTCTAACCCAAGAAGTGTCCAGATAGGGTGAGATTCCTTCTGCTTCCTCCTGCTCAGGCAGGAGAATAGCCATGAGTTCAAATTGAGAATAAGCTATGGAATGAGACTCTATCTCCAATAAGCAGCAACAACAAAATGAAATTTAACACAAAATGAAAATTAAGTAGAAGGGAAGAGTTAGTTGTCGAGGGTCCTTGATTCATTCCAAAACATTCTCTATAGAATGCACACAAAAAAGTTTAGCTTTATTAAAACAGGCTAGATGATACATTATTGTTCATGCTATGCCTATTATAATTTTGTTTCAATTAGAAATAGTCTATAATTTTATTAAAGCTCAGAAAACAATACTCAAAGTACTCTTGCAGTGGATTTTCCTATTAGTAAGTTAGTATTCCCTCTCTACCCCATAGGAGCAGTATCATTCAATATCCACTTACATTTCACTCTGTTGTAAGGCTTACTTTGGCCCATGAAATATGCACAGATATGACAAGGTCCTGGTTTTGATGAAAGGATGTAAGAAGTATGAAAAGTTTTTGTACTTCATTCCAGAGACTCTCATGAAAACTTCACATCCTAGATGTGTGCCTCAAGCTTGTCCTAGAAAAAGACACAGTGGGAAAGTACTACAGTGTACATTAAACTTAAAAAGTTAGCATCTAACTGAATGCTCCCAACATAAAAATATGACTGAGAAATAAATCTGCAAATTTATAAGGTACTCAAATGTAGAATCTGTTAGGAGTATCTTTCAACAAATCTATCAGACTCCAATACACTTTATTATTTACTGCTTTACTTAAAATATGAAACTGCATTAAAAAAAGAAGAAAAGAGTTTGAATTAAATTAGTCCTATGAGTTTTTCTTTTTTTTGGATATCAAAATGCTTTCTATGAACCAAATCCCATTCATATTTTTTTCACACAGTGTGTAACCTACACATAATTCAGGAAAAAATATCTTTCAAAATCTAGGAATTTTTCAAAGTAATTATGAGAAATTTCTAAGCAAAGATGTTAACACACAATTTTTTCCATGTTATTCCTAAAACAAGGGACTTTTAGAAATTCTTTGTTCTTTCTAGTGAAGCTAGGAGATGAAAAGAAATATAGGTAAGAGACTGGACTATATTAAACCCCTATATCAAAACACTGTAGAGTTTGATCCCTACTAATCCTTATCCTTCAATAAAATATTGACAATGTAAAACTTTGCTATCTTCCTTTTGGTAACCATCAACCTTCTTATTCAAAAAAGGCTCTCTTGTAAAAGTAATTAAAACTGGAAATATTTCTTTAAGTTTCAGAAAATGGCTAAGATGAAAGCAATTAATATACCAAAATTAGAAGTATAATACTTAACATTTAACTCCCTTAATCACATCATTTATTAATTTAAATTATTTAATGTTATATTTCAATTTCTGGAAGATTTTTCCATTTGCCTGAAAATTCTTTATCCATTTTCTTATACATTTCATTTTTATTTACAGAGAAAATCCAACCAAATTGGAAATTATTGTACTGAATAAAGTAGTTCATGTCCATGAAGGACACACATTACTTTTCATATGTAGGTCACAGGCTCCAATTGTTAGATTTATGTACCTAATGTCGGTAGAAACCAGAACGGTAGAAAGATGGGCATAGACAAAGAGAGCTGTGACACAACATATGGGACATGAGAGGAAAGGAAGGAAATGGAGAGGTTTGCAAGAGGCTTAAAAAGGGAAAGAAAAAATGAGAGTGGATGAGCAGAAGGGTCGTGATAGAAATTAACAAAATCTAAGGATATGAGGTTATGTGGAAACCTATTGCTTTATAAGCAAATTACAAATTGTTCATTTGTTTGTTAGGTTTTTTAGAATAAGAGTTTGAAGAGAGGTACCTGCATCAGTGAATAATGATGTCCACAGAATCCATGGGTTTTAAATGGAATTTCTACTAGCAAGTGTGGAACACCTCTCTAGGATTTGTTGGTTTGGAAGGCAGCAGAGTCTCTCAAAACAATACAGGACACTCCCATTGCTCTTGGTTAACTAGTAAACAAGATCACAACTTGTTCCTGGAGATGCCACCCAATTTGCTTGAAATCAAGCAGAAACTGAGCTGGGACCTTCCTCACTGATGGCTAACTTTCTTAGTGCTTAAAAGTGCTATGCTCACAGCTAGAGGAGAAAAGTCAACAGTAGTCTTACCTAGCAGTGGACCTTCCTCACTATAATCCTAACCAGCCAGTTAGGATGTACCCCTTTGTGCAAAAGTGCCATGGTTTTTTATGGAGACCACCAATAACAAATTGCTTTCTAGTTGGATCTGAGGCATTCTCCATAGAAAGGCTGCTATGATCAAAGGCTCAAAGCTTGGGAATTCACAGTCCCTGGGGGTGCATCTATTTGTAGGTGTATTTTTAAACTGCTTCCTAAATATTATACTCATAGACAAATGTTCTTCTCAGCCTTGGTCCAAGAATATTTTTTGTAGTAACAGCAGTTAATTCAGTGACTTGTGGCAGATTAAGATGCTGGGAATAAGTTGTTTTAAAGTACCTAGGCATAAATAGGACACTTTTATCACCTTCCCCAAATCTTATGATATATCATGAAAGAGGGATCAGGGAAAAAATTAAGAGCTGAATGATGAGTAGAGCTTTGAAATGCTGTCTTGTGGGCATAAACTCAAAGCATCTGTGATTACCTCTACAGGGCCAGGACAAGACTGGACCCCTCAACATTCAGTCATGGATAGGGGACTGGCTCATAGGGCCTTACCCTTCCAAGGGAAACTGTTGGCATTGATAGTTGCTGAAGGAGGTGGAGTTACTGTCTTCACTTGTATTGGCACTGGTGAAATGCCCATGTTCCAGTGGACAGCTCATACTCATGCCCATGAAAACGGACCTGGTAATGAACTCACAAGGACACACCATCAAAACAAAACAAACTGAAAGACACAAAAGTAGGAGGGCACTTGTGAAGAAGAGGTTGTCAACAAGGGCAGAAAAAGGGCAAGAGAGGGTGGGAAGGTTGTGTGGTTAGAATGTATTATATGTGGTGATATTGTGTTCCCCCAAAATATTGTGCACCCTAATAAACTTATCTGGGGTCAGAGAACAGAACAGCCACTAGATATAGAGGCCAGAAAATGGTGGCACACACGCCTTTAATCCTAGCATTCCAGAGGCAAAGATCTGCATGGATCTCTGTGAGTTCAAGGCCACATTGGAAACAGCCAGCCTTAGTAACAAGAGCCTTTAATCCCAGGAAGTGATGTCAGAAAGCAGAAAGGTATATAAGGCATGAAAACCAGGAACTAGAGCTGATTAAGCATTTAGGCTTTTGAGCAGCAGTTCAACTGAGATTCATTCTGGATGAGGACTCAGAGGCTTCCAATCTGAGGAAACAGGATCAGCTGAGGAATTGGCAAGGTGAGGTGGCTGTGGCTTGTTCTGCTTCTCTGATCTTCCAGCGTTCACCCTAGTACCTGACTCCTGGTTTTATTTTCATTAATAAGAAATTTTAAGATTCATGCTACAATTACATACATGCATAAAATTGTCAAAGTTTAAAAAAAATTCTCACATTTGCATATTTCTTATTTATCATGGCGTATGATTTAACGAGTTTCCAATAAGTCCACCCTTCTTGATCCTTCAGTAGAGATGGGAATTTAATCTAGAACCTAGGCTGAGCCACTTCCCATGGTAGTGTTTCTGCTGGTGTGTTAGATTGTACGTGCAAAAGTAAAGATTAAAAAAAACAGAGGAAGGACAGACCCTCAAAATATTATTTTTGTATAATTAGAAAATATCTTTCCGACTTGTCCAGAATTATTTACATTAAATATTTAGTAAGTTTGAAGTTCCCAGAGGAACTGTCCTTAGTATACAATTAACACAGAGAATTTGATATCTCAATATTTCCAAGGCATCAAATACGTCATCGAGGCTGACAGGACTAGAAGAGCCCAGCAAGCTAACATAAAATTGTTCAATAAATCCCTCACAGCTCTGTACTTCATCTCAGGGATTTTTATTTTAGATGTAAGTTTATTTATTTATTTACTCACTTATTTAGACAAGGTCAGGGTTGACTTTGAACTCCTGATCACCCTTGCTTCACTTCACAAGTCCTGGAATTTTAGGCATTTAGAAAAATGCCAAACTAGTTTTACTGTTATTAAAAAATAGCCTCCAAGTTTCTCCTGTCTCCAGAAATGTTATTGCTCTGATACATCTAGAAAGCTGTCACAATTGCCTTTAGCCCCTTTAGTGAAAATAGTAAGGCAGCCCCTCTCTGAACGTGACAAGAAAAATATTTCATCAGTTATCTGTTGCTATAACATAAATAATCCCTAAAGGACATTTCAAAGCAGTACCTGTGTTATACTCTTCTGATTGAAAGCCTACACAAACTTGAATTTATCTTGTCTTTTTCCGGCATTTACATTCAACTATAGGACAAGGAGTCAGCCACCAATTTTGTCCAGATCATTGATATAGCTGGAGTCAGCCTGTCATTGACTGGAAAATTAGCTTCCTTCCAAATACATTCTCAGTTTCCATACTCTGGCCCAGGCCTGTTCTCAAAGCAGATGCAGAAGTTGAGTGGGAAATTCAAAGTACAAAATTGTATTTGTGCTTTAGGACGTGACTGGGACACTCTTCACTTTGCCACATCCTATTGCCTCAAACAACCCATAGCCTCAATTAGAGGTTAGTGTAGAAAATAAAGTCCAACTTGCCATGGAAGAAACTACAAAATTGCATTTGAAAATATATGAATATAAGCAGGTTTGGAAATCTGGATTGTTTCTGTGAAAATGGACACAAAAGAATTTGAATTTTGTTTAAAAGAGGAAATAGAATTTACAGGAGCTTAGTCTGTAACTCACACATATAAACATTCACAGCGCCTAAAACTGCTGTCATTTTCAGCAGTTGCAAAAGAAAAAGAGTAAAACAGAAAGTCATCTGGGGGAGCTAGAGAAATGCCTCGGCGGTAAAGAGTGTGTACTTCTCTTCCAGAGAACCCACATTATACCTCAGCACGCATATTAGTCAGATCCACCAGGTCCATGGGATTGATCCTCTCCTTCTGAACATTGCAGGCACCTGGGCACACATGCAAACACACACACACACACACACACACACACATACACGCAAAATCACATAAATACAAATAAAATAGTTTAAGAGTAACTTTACATAGAAGAGAAATAAAGGATGATGATAGATGAGTTTTAATGCTTTCCATATGGTTTACTCGCAATGATAACACTTTACCTATCACAGGAAGCCCTTCATATCAGAGAGAAAAGTAGGACACCATCTTGGAAGACCCTGAAAGCCTATTTGGGAAATCCATGACTCTGTAAATTCAGTTGTGTGTCTACAAATTCACTTCTGTGTCAGAAACAGATTAAAATATCAGGAAGTGATCTATAATCTTTTTTTAAATTTTATTTTATAATTTAATTTAATTTTACATATCAGCCACGGATTCCCTTGTTCTCCCCCCTCCCGCCCCCCCCCCCCCCTCCCCCCCAGCCCACCCCCCATTCCCATCTCCTCCATGGCAAAGACTCCCATGAGGATTGAGTTCAACTTGGTAGATTCAGTCCAGGCAGGTCCAGTCCCCTCCTCCCAGGCTGAGCCAAGTGTCCCTGTATAATCCCCAGGTTCCAAACAGCCAGCACATGCACTAAGGACAGGTCCCGGTCCCACTGCCTGGATGCCTCCCAAACAGATCAAGCTAATCAACTGTCTCACTTATCCAGAGGGCCTGATCCAGTTGGGGGCTCTTCAGCCATTGGTTCATAGTTCATGTGTTTCCATTCGTTTGGCTATTTATCCCTGTGCTTTTTCCAATCTATAATCTTTAAGGCATGTAATGTTACAACATGTGTCCTTTGAGTAGCAAGCATGTGCTTATGAAAAATTGGGCAAACACCATTTTAGACACTCATATGGCACACCGTGTTTCACTTGACTAGACCATTCCATTCAACAAGTGACTTTAAAAACATTAAATTATATTTCAGTAACTGTTACATTGAATAAGCATCTAATACTTTTCTAACATATTGAGGTTTGTTGATTAAGAATATTTACATCTATTGTAAATGGTATTTTTCCTTGAGTTCTTTCTACATCTGTTTCTCATTTGCATATAGGAAAGCTACTGATTTTTGTGTATTCATTTTATACACTTCTAATTTGCTGAATGTGTTTATCAGCTGTAGGAGTTTTCTGGAGGAATCTTTAAGGTCTTTTATATATAGAATCATATCATCTGCAAATGAGAATATTTGGCCTTTTATTCTAGTTGAATCCCCTTATTCCCTTTCAATTGTCTTTTTGTTCAAGCTGAGACTTCTAGTGTATTGAATAGATGCAAAAACAGCACACAACTACCCCAAAGGTTGAAGGATCTTCACAGAAGAGGAGGAGAGAATTTTATAAAAAGCCAAGTTGGTGGATAACTTCTAGGAAATGGAGTTTACCAGACACAGGAAGGCTTTTCTACATATAAACTCATAACAGTTGTGACAGTATTCACAGAACTCTAAAAGCTCAAGTCAGGGAAAATCAATACAATAGAGCTGGGGAATTTATGTATCAAATCAAATCCTTATTTGAGGAGCTATATTAGATTTAGGTAGCTGTTGAGAGATAACAATTTGTTTTTAATCTAATGGTGTGACTCTGGTAAGTCAACCACACACCAGGACAAGTTCTGTTCTCAAGACTAGCTAGGCAATGGAAATTGGCCTGGATGGCAAGGAAGGAGATGATGATGAAGATGAATATGGTGATAGAGACAAAGAAGATGAGAAGGAGGACAGAGGTGAGGAAGAGGAGGAGAAAAAAGTATGTTCCAAGTTGGGTAGCTGGAAAGTAAAAGTGGAGAGGTGGATCTGAAAGAATTGGGGGAATTGCATATGTATAATCAAATTCAACATATGAAATTCTCAAAGAATTACTAAAAATATTTCAAAATGTTTCTAGAAACTCTCTTCAAGTAGAGATTTCTTCAGTTCTGGTATAAAAAAAGAATTAAAATCCAAGCTGTCCTGAGCAAGTCTCTAGTGTCTAATTAACATATTGAGAAACATCTTTGAAAGAAATCACATGAATATAAAAGAGATGCTTATTGGTTGAATATGACAAAAATAAAACCAGCTCACAGAAAATGTCAGAGAGCCTCAATTATTTTACATCTGACATCATAAAGTCTTTTATGTGTTTATTACCTGTGTTAGTTAGGTTGTTATGAGTCAAGTAATAGTCTGGATCAGTATAACACCATGTTGATTTCCAGAACAATTTCATCATAGAAAAAAAAGGAAAGTGAAAACTACTCAATATTTAATCATTTCAGACCTTCAAATGATAACAACATTAAATATGAGTGCATGTGAAATGGCAGCTGTTATTTCTGTCAATAAAATAATTACTAATCACAGGTTTTTTGTGCTATTTCAATAGAAAATAATCACTTGTGACCCAGATAATAATGGTAACTATCAGACTGGAACTTTTGTTTTAATTTTTCTGGTATACACTTTGTAATTCTCTATATCTTACTTGTGCGCGTTTCCATAGGAGAGCATCATGGGGCGGATGACTTGTGACTAACAAATTCTGTTGTATAGCTCACAGACTGGTAGCCCAACACCAGGATGCCAGTGTGCTTGCTGTCTTCTCATCAAATGCTAGAATAAATAAAGATAAGAACTTTCACTGGGGTCCCTTTTAGAAGGACATAAACTCCATTCACGTGAGCTCTACACTCAGGAACCGATTATCTTCCAAATGACCTACCTACTGACACACTCTTATTTGCAGTTATAATTTCAATAAATGAAGAGGGGTGTGGAAGGCTCGAAAGCATCACAATTTTGGTTTTACTCCCTTTAATTATCTGATTAAAATATAACATGTACAAATACACTTAATGTTTGTCCCTCTAATGTTGCTTTTATCCACTTGTGAGGATTAATATTGCCAACTTTACAAGATTTAGAATCACCACGGGAACACAGGTCTGGTCATGTTTATGAGGATTTCTCTGGGTTATGTTAATTGTAGTGGGAATATCCAGCCTAAATATGGCAGACACTACAGGCTGGAGTCCCACATTGAATAAAAAGGAGAAAGCGAGTGGAATGCCGTCCTCTACTTCTTTCTACTTCCTGACTGTGGGCTCAATATGACCAGCAACGGCATGCTCCTGCCTCTGCTTTATCTTTTCCATAACAGATTATGTACCCAGATTGTGACCCCAAATCAACCCTCCCTTCCTTATGTTGTTCTTGACACACATATTATTTTTTTTTCAGAGACAGGAGGGAATTAAATAGCATTCTCTCCTCACAGAATGTTATGCCCTGTCTTCCAATTTTACTCATTTTCTACCACATTATCAAAAGTTGATCAGTAAGTGTTCCAGGGAGCAACTGATACATTCTCCAAATAAAATGTGGTATCAGCAGATAGAAGGGTGATAGTCACAAAAGAAACACCCTCATATAGGAACATTTTCCCCCCTCTGGCATTTTATAGGAGAGACTGTAGTAAATACAAGCCATAACAAAGCTAAGTTAATGTTGAGTAATAATAGTAGTTTCTGAATATAATTGTATATTATAGAAGAGAAACACTGGAACCATTAAATGATCGTTGAGAGCAGTTAGTAAACTTTGGAAACATTTCTGTTGTACAAACTGTGAAAACCACCTCACTCTACAAGTCCTTAGTTTTGGGCCATTTGTCTGAGCCAATAAATTTACTGGTGGCAGAATATTTTGCTAAAAGTACAGTGAAATAGTTAAAAAAAAAACATTTAATTTCAAATACAGAAGTTTGCAGGGGTGATGCGACTCTAGGCAGAGTCCTTTAAATCTCTTTCTCGACCTCTGTACTCTATTTGCTTTATATTTTATGTGTTGATATTTTAGCAAAGTGTTAATTTTATGATCATTGAACTACCCAGCTTAACATCTATACTTAAGAGTGTCTATATGAATATGCATATATCTTTTTCAGAAATGGTTTTCAAAAGCATATGTTTACCCTAGAATAGCTTAAAACACTGGGTCTCAACCTGTGGGTCATGACCCTTTGAGGGTCAAATGAACCTGCCACAGTTGTCACCGAAGACCATCAGAAAACACAAATATTTATGATTCAATGATTCATAACAGTAGCAAAATTACAGCAAAAAAGTAGCCATGAAAATAATTTTATGGTTGGGGGTCACCACAATATGAGGAACTATATTAAAGGGTTGCAACATTAGGAACATTGGAAATACTAATCTAAAAGATGCCTCTTAGATCTCCATAGGCAGGGATCCTGTCATGTGTTCAACCCTGTTGGGTCATGTGACAACCATTAACAATGAAATAGTCTTTGCCAGCATAATACTAAAATAATTACAAGTGGGTTTAGATTAAGAAATCAAACCCAGAACACAGCACAACACACATTTAGTAGTTTCCTAGGCTGAGGAAATTGAAATTTCAAGGCAAGAAATTTTGCCTTTATTATTTACCTTTGAGTTTTTATGTCATGGAGATTTATCTATTCTTATTTTTTAAGTGAGTAAAAGAAAAGAAAAAAACACCAAAGCAAAACAAAACAAAAGGTACCCAAAAGAGCATGGAGTTCATTTTGTGTTGGCAAATTAAAACTGGTCACATGATCTGCATTTCCGTGTGGTTGGTAAACCCAATGTCACTCCATTGCAGAAAAATGACCTTCCCTTTCTGAGCAGGAATCAATTCTAAAATATTTATTTCTTTGTTGCTTGAGAGAGAGAGAGAGAGAGAGAGAGAGAGAGAGGATGAAGTTAAGATGGTATGGAGTTATAGAGGTTCAGGAAGAAACTGAAAGAGTAAAAAGATATGACCAAATATATTGTAGGAAAAATAATATTTTAAGTAGTAGCTATGCAGTAGATACATGTAAAATTGTTTCATTTTTCCACATCATTTGAAAGTCCCTAATCCATGACCACAGGGTATGAACAAAAATATACAGAGTTTTGCTTTTCATTTTGTATATGTAATTGAATTTTTAAAAGAAATGAGTATTTGTGTTAAATAAAAACTTACTGTGTTAAGTCTTGGCATGAGAAAATTGGAAAGGAACACTTTTAAAATAATGAGCATATTCATTTTCCATCTTATTGGAGCAACTTTCACAGGCATTACTTCCGCCAAGGCAGGAAGGTAAACAGGGAAAAACTGATGAGCCCACTGGGACCAGAATCTTCTTTTCCTCAATCATATCACCACCTTTTCCAAAAATTTTTCAGGTTCATGACAGGTTTGGACTCTTTCCATTTTAAATTAAAATATCCTCTGGGTGGCTCGAACTTTGCACAGACTTCCAAAAGCATATTGAATTCTTGGTTTTATTCCAGTTGTTAACTATACTTGCTTTCTTTCTTATGTCTCTGAGATCTGCTGACTATACTCCTGGAAAGCGGAATGTTGCCTCATCCATATAAAGTTTTTCTGATATATTGTTGCCAGGCCACACTCTGGCCATCTCCTGTGTGCCTCTCCTACATTAACATCTTCGCTGATTCCAAGCACTTTGAGGCTCTAGCACACTCTGGTTACTTCAAGAATAAGATTTGTGATGTAACCTTATTAACGTTATTACCAATCCTGTTAAATATCCTGCATCACAGAGGATGCTAACTGAGAACTGAACTGTACATAGGAACAAATAATTGCTTATATTATCCACAAGAGTCTATTTATTGACACATTGTTCTAGCTAAGGAGGCAAACAGAGCAAAAATCAGACAACAAATCCCTATTTGCCATCTAGGTAGCTATAAACATGATCATCTCTTCAAGTGTCAGCTCCAGATCTACAATACTGGCACCACAGTACCTAAAATAATTTCTTATAAATAGGATCATTTACTGATCCAATTAGGCAAAGGATGCAATAAATTCAGAGTATGTTTAATATACAAGATGGATAGTGGAATATACCTCTTATTAGAATGAGAATATTGAGCATGCCTAATAACAGCCAAAATCTACAAACTACATACATGTCTATCAGTGAACAAACAAAAGAAATATGAAAATGTCCTATACATTAATATATATGAATAATATTTAGCACTGAAAACTTAGAAAACTCTACTATTTACTACATTGTAGAAGATCCTGGAGTATCTTATGCTATGTTAAATAGGTCAGGTGAAAAAGGTATTAACTGATGTCACTTACATAAAAACATAAAATATTTGATAAAATAGGCTCAAATAATTAAGAATGTAATTATACTCACCATAGCTATGATTGGGGATAAAGGACACAGGGACATATAAATCAGAGGTTATAAATTAGCTGACATACACACTAAATACTCTGGACAGCACATGGATCAGTGAGTAATATATTATTCCTATGAAGTAAAGATATTTTTATCTATTTTTGTCACAAAAGCTATATGAATGATAATTGTCTTGTAATTGATAATCTACATTGCTACTGTATCTGTTTTATGACATATATGTCACATATGATTCTATTTTACTTTTTCTATGTGTTTATTTCTTATTTTATTGATTTGGAGAGTGTGCCACCATGCATGTGTGCAGGTCAGAGGACAACTTGTTGGAGTCAGCTCTTGCCTTCCACCATGTTGATCAAGGAGACCAACCCCAGGTCATCAGGCTTTGCAGCAAGTGTACTTTCCTGCTCAACTGACCTATTTGTGTGCATCTTTAATTTCATAGTGTGTCTCTCAAAGATCCAGAACACAGTTAGTTGGGTTTTTTTGTTGTTGTTGTTGTTTTTTAATTCTATGGAGTAAAAGTATGAGGATAAAATAGGTTTAAACAAAAGCCTATTTTAAAAAAAAATTTTCTTGGTTCAGTTCCCTACAATGTGTTTTGGATCCTATACACCCCTTCCACATCTCTACCCAGATCCTATCCCCCTTGCCTACCCATCTAAGTTTTTGTCTTTTTATTTGGAAAACCTTCCATGTCAATCTGTGCTGCCCAAATATTCTTGGATGTGTGGTCTTCCAATGGAGCATGTTCAGCTTACCAGGTCCTACACTCTTAAAGAAGACTATTTCTCCTTTTCCCAGCTGCTAAAAAATGTCAATCATTCCTCATATGGGGATGGGATTATGTGCTGCATGCTGTTACAACAGCTGTGTTTTAATATTTACAGCTGTCCTGCTGTGTACAGAGTACAGTATTTTCTTGTAGGCATCTGTGGTCACAACCCTTGGCTCCTACAGTCTCTTTGCTCCCTCTTCGCAATGATTCCTGAGCCTCGGGTGATAGGCACATTATGAAATCTACTATTAAAATGTGGGCAATTCTTTTGACCTAAAACAAAAGGTCCGTGTTTCTCATCTATAGAAGTATGTTCATTTCATGTGCCCATCTTGACTAACTCTTCCAATGTGCTCCACACTGTTTAATCCCTTAATTTCTGCTACTGGTCTCCAAATGAGTTGGAACTATATTAGTAAGTTTTCATGTTTGGGAACTTTGCCAATAGCTTCAAATTTTCTGGTGACAACAAAGCAATTTTTTGTCTCATCTGATCACAGTCCCTAAGTTACATGACCCTGTTACTCAAAACGCATTTCTTTCTTAATTTTCTCTGTGGTTTTGTTTCTCTTATATCTGACTGGCATTAATATAACAATGTATTCAGTGTTCTTGTCTTCAGTAGATTCTCACTCCATCTATAACCTGACTGCCACGTGAATAATCTTTCTAACACACTGCTATTATATGTACTTCTATGCACACATACCCTCCTGATACAGTTTGAGCACCTTAGGTCTAGCTTTGAAAGCTATTCTCTGTCTAAGTCTACACATCCATCGTTTTCCACCAGTTTTATCCAGTCATTATTGCTTAAAAGCATCTATTTGGCCTGAAGAAGGCTGCGTGGATTTCCCTGGGAGGGAAAAATAGAAGAGCTCTCCTGGGTAAATTGGGGGCAGTGGTAGGCAGAGTGGGGAATGGGAACTTGAGGGAGTGGGTTGGGGGCAAGAAAGAGACATTTTGATGGGGAGGGCATTTTGGGGTTAGGGAGAAACCTGGTGCCAGGGAAACCCCAGAAATCCATGAGGATGACCCCAGCTAAGACTCCTAGCAATAGTGGAGAGGGTGCCTGAACTGGCCTTCTAATTGTAAACAAACTGGTGACTATCCTAATTGTCCTCAGAGATGCTTCCAGTAACTGATAGAAGCAGATGGAGAGATCCACAGCCAAACACTGGGCCTAGCTCCTGGAAACCTGCTGAGGACAAGAAGGAAGGATTGTAAGAGCGAGGGGTCAAGGTCATGACGGGGAACCTATAGAGAGAGCTGATTGAGCTCATGGGAACTCATGGACTCCGGGCCTACACGGGACTGATCTAGGCCCTCTGCATGTGTGTGACAGTTGTGTAGCCTGGCCTGTTTGTAAGGCTCCTGGCATCTGAGATCAGGACCTGATCCTTGAGCTTAGCTGACTTTTGGGAACCTGTTTTCCATGCTGGATTACCTTGCCCAGCCTTGACGCAGGAGGGGGAGCTTGGTCCTGCCTCCACTGGATGCCCCATGCTTTGTTCATGCTCTATGGGAGGCCAGCCCGTTTCTGAATGGAGATAGAGGAGGAGTGGGTGGGAAGAAGGGTAGATGGGAGGTGGGAAGGGAGGGAGGGAACTGGAAGAAACTGTAGTCAGTATGTAAAATAAATGAAGAAATGTTAATTAAATAAAAATGAAGGGGCTGGAGAGATGGCTCAAAGGTTAAGAGCACCGACTGCTCTTCCAGAGGTCCTGAGTTCAATTCCCAGCAACCACATGGTGGCTCAAACCATCTATAATGAGATCTGGCGCCCTCTTCTGTATACATAATAAACAAATAAATCTAAAGAATTTCTAAAAAAAAATGAAATGTAAAATACAATCCATTCATCTTATAATCATTTTAGACTTAGTATCTATCCTTAGTTCTAGAGCTCATTTGTTTTATATCTGTTCCACGCATCATCACATCACCTCATCAAATGCTAGGTCTTTAAAAAAAGGAATCTCAAGGTTATGTTTTCCTTCAGTCATTACTTTTGTATTCTGGATGAAAAAGGATTTCATTTCACATATTCTAAACCTTTAAAATTCTACAATATGCTTAATATATACAGCAAGTGAAAAGGAAGTACTTCTGAAAGGTTGTTATAAATCCCACAAGCAAATTATTGTTATTCATACTGACCTGGCTCTGGGACTCAGTGCCTAACAAGAAAGCTAAGAGGAACAAGTGAATTTAATGAACTAAAGAAATTTTTGAAAACTGGCACACTTGGGATGTTTTTACTTTACTTCTCTTTTAGGGAACATTTCTCCATCTACTTAGAGTCCTTGAAAATAAAATAACTGAACTGCTTTATAAGAGTAGAATAATATGTAACAATGCCCATCTCAGTTTGAATAATGCTACTTTTCCTACACCATTTTTGATGGATGCACAATGTTTACAAGTTTCCTCTTGGCCTTTCATGTTAATAATCACCCTCAAAGTTGCCTGATTTCCCAAAGCTGCCTCAGCTGAACTTGATCACTGCCTTCCTTAGAAACTTTGTGGATTTTTTTCCTGTTTCCTATTGTTAAGAATGATGTCAAAATTGCCTAGCTCTCTAAATCTGAAGCTCAGATTCACCCTAAAACACACTTCCCATTTCTCTTTCACAAATCCATAAAGCTCTTTTAATTCTGTATCATCGAAGTCTTTCATATCTGTTTGTCTTCTCTAACCAGGGCTATTGATTTCTATCTTTCCTTTATATCCCGTGCTAGAATATGACAATAGTAGTTGTACTTTTCTAAAATATCACATCTCAATCAGTCACTAAAAATACTTTCATAAAGAAATAGGAAAGCGGCTGGGCATAATGACTCACGCCTTTAGTCCTAACATTCAGGAGACAGGGACAGAGTGAGCTTGAGTATAGCCTGGCCTATGTAGTGAGTTCCAAGACAGTCAGAGCTACATAGTGAAATTTTGTCTCAAACACAAAGAAACAAAAGGAAAAAAAAAAGAACAGAAACAAGAACACAAATTAATATCACTAAATTTAATGTTACTATATTTTTTAATCCTCTAATGATTTCTTAAAGACCAATTTTTAAACATAACAGTTAATTTCTTTACATCCTGATTTTCCAAGCCAATGTGTTTAGCAAGATGCTTTATATATTCTGTAATGAAATATTTGCACAATACTTTGCATGTATTGATATTGCACTCATACATAGCTATCGTATCTACTTTACTCCTTCTAAGACTTTTGAAAAATATCTGATTAACAAACTATCTTAGTATGACATAAGCTAATAGGTGGTAGAATGTTTGTCATGACAAGTGCATGGGTTAGAAAAGTATAAGGATTCAGTGTATCTCATGATGGGTAGCTTCAGATGCATTGTGCTGGTGATGTAGGACTGTGAATATTGCTTGTTAACTAAATAAAAGGCTACATAAGACTTTTATTTTGTAGAAATCTCTGCAACAGCTTGTGTGAAAATTGTAATTGGGGAACTTGAGGAGTTTAATATAACAGCAAGCAAAATGATGTGATAGGTAGATATATTCCCTGAAGAATGACACTGTGCATACACATAAAGGACCATACAAGAGTCAGGTGTGAGAAGGGAAAGCTTAAGGACTTGGTGACTCTAAATACAAGAGGATAGCAACGACTCCTAACTTGTCACCAATCAAGTTGGAGGAATTGAGATTCCATTCTCCTAGAAACTGAATGGACAATTTTACCTTATATCTACAAAATGGTAAATTGTATTTGGAATATTTAAGAAGATTGATTTTAAAGTTAATAACTACTATTTTAATATTTCTAGTATTTGGATGAAAATGTCCCATATATTCCTTCCATTCCATCTTCATCAACCAGAAAAAAAAGAGAGTACTATTATTGTATTATACCAATTTATGTTGCTACAACAAAATATTCAGGGTTAAGCACATTATAAAGAAAGGAGGGTCATGTAAGTGCCACAGTGAAGACTAAGATTTCATCACATGTTAATGAAACATTAGGAAATGCACACAAGCAAAACTTTAATGTGTGATGTGTGAATTCTTCTGTTTTGATTTTAAACACTATTACACAATTATTTGTAGCTCATAGAATCACAGCCTAAATATATTCACCCAAGAGACTGTTTTTTGTTTGCTTTCTTGTTTGTTTGTTTTTCAAGAAAGGGTCTCACTATGTAGTCTTGGCTATCCTGGAACTAACTCTGTAGACGGAGGCTGGACTTGAATTCACAGAGATCCTCCTGCCTCTCCCTCCCCAGTGCTGTGATAAAAGGCAGGCACCCCCACCGCCTAGGCAGCCAGAGATTTTTGGAAGACACATTATTTACCATAAATAGATTTTACTCTACTTTGTCTTCTGAATGATTCTTTTTTCCAATGAAGGTGTATAATCAAATTTCTCAGAGTTAAATCAAATTTCTGGTCTCAATCCTTCAAAAGAGAAATGAAATAACTCTTTTAAATTCTATTTCTTTGTTGTAGATATGATTCTACCTTGTATTTCAATTAATCTATCATTTTACATTTTACTAATGAATCTCATACGTAATCAAGTCATTGACTAAAGCATGTAGTGTATTTTTTTCTTTTAAAAATTCTGCGCCCACTGAGCCCACTGATAAATCAGTATATAATATTATCTCTATAAGTAAGTACCCAATTCAAAAGAGATTAATTTGTAACTCTATAGAATAAAAATAGTTGTGGTATTTTAAATTGTTCTCTTGCCACATTACATTTCTATGAATAGACAAATGGAAATAAGGAATTCTTTACACCTAAAAATAAAATCTAAATATGGGAAATCAAGTAATGTGAAGCATCATGTCAAATTCTCCAGGGCCTAAATTTAAAACACTGAGAATGTTGTACATATCTCTAGGCTCTAATAAAAGCCAAACATCTTTACTCATGTGCTGCTCACGAAAAATAAATTCAAGCCATAAGGTGCAATATTTCTCATTTTAAAAGAGTATGTATTGGGATACTCTATTAACGTCTCCCATCTAAATGGTTTTCTCTATCCAAAAGATCCCAGGGAAACACTGCACTTGAAACATTGGCTATTGGAAACACACTTCATGATCAATAAACTAATTATCTTATTTGATTTATATTTGCTTATTGAGTCTTTAAATTATAAAAGAAGATCAACAAGGCATAGCTGCTCAACTGAAACGGCTTCTCCTCCTGCATAAAAGTAAAGACCACATTCCTTATCTACTAAGGAAAAAAATCCCAAATATATATCATTTTACCGTATTGCTGATAGATAAAACTTAACTGTCGGATGGAATTTGAGATTACTGTAGAGCATATAACTTCCATTTATTTAAAATTGTGCCATTTAAATTTAGAGTATGAGAAAGACATTTTTTGAGAAAAGCTTTGCTGTTGTTGTTGCTTTTTAGTTTAGTTTATTTTGGGGAGATATGGTAAATTACCAGGTGGCTTTGTTCAATCTATCATTACATTAGAGACTTTTATAAAATTTTGTTCAAATTTTCATTTTTACTTTGTGTATGTGTTTGAGTGTGTGTACATGCCATGGAACAAATGTGGAGGTAAGGGGACAACTTGTATGAGTTGGTTCTAGTCTTCCACCATGTTGGTCTGGGGATTGGAATCAAGTAACCACACTTGGTAGACAATATTCTTAGTCCCTGAGCCATCTTGTCAGCCTAAAGTTATGTTATTTTATAATATGATCTCTGAAAGTGGCTCCCCAAATCAAAATATCTATAATTAGAATCCTATAGATCAAAAATTTGTGCATTGTTTTATTTAATATTGTTTATTCATTATATATGTAATATATATATTTATTACTGCATTATATATTAAAAATGAAAAGCTTCCTTCAGATTCACACACACACACATAGTATACATGTGTATATAAACATATATATATCCATGTATATGTGTATGTGTGTGTGCATGTGTGTATATATATATGTATATATATATATGAAAAGACAATTGGATCTGAAGGATCCTTTTTTTTTTGAAAATAGATGTTTTATTCATACACTACATCCTGATTACAGTTTACTCATCCTCTATTCTTCTCAGTTCCTCTCCACTTCATTTTTTTTTTTTTTTTTGGTTTTTTGAGACAGGGTTTCTCTGTGTAGCTTTGCGCCTTTCCTGGAGCTCACTTGGTAGCCCAGG